>CM074295.1:14891918-14934418 GCA_037194245.1 Opsariichthys bidens | reverse complement strand
GGTCATTGTACTCCTTCTCAGTCTTGTCTACCAGTGTGTCCAGGTCTGATGCCTCCTTCTTAATTTTATTGGCCTCATCCTGAGGGAAATTCAAGAGAATTTGATTATAGATGCATCCAAGTTGATTGTGTAAATTTAGCAAGAATCAGAAAAAGTTCTGAAATCAGCACCTCTAAAGCTTTGGTGTCGACTGGGGGTAAGCTGGTCAGGTTAGCATAGATCTTCAGAGCTTTGTTTCCTGCCTCTTCGGCTTCAGCATGTACTTTAGCAGCCTGTTTCTCCAGGTTCTTGGCCAGATCTTTTGCTTCAACATACCTGAGCACATAAGAGCAGCATAAGAACAGTTGAAAAGCATGACCATCTGCATACATCTACATATATATATATATATATATATAATATATATATATATATATATATATATTGAAACACTGTCTTAAAATCATCTTGAAAATCAGAATGTATAATAATTTATAATAAGATAATACAAAAAATTAAAATTGACGGAGAGCACACGCATACATATACAAACATCCATACACACACACATACATATTTGCACCCTATTCTAATTTACTTTATATCCTCGGCTACTGGCTGAACAAACATTTCATCATTTTGTGAGACGATTTGCTACGGAAAAAAGTCCTAAAATGTGAAGTCCAGGACGTACTTCCTGTTGAGTTCATCAATGTCGCTGCTTGTCTTGTTTTCACCATCGAGCGCCTTCTTTAGCATATTATAAGCCTTAGTGGAAGTGTCATTGGCGTCCTTCGCAATCTTTTCGATCTGATCGGCATCTGCTTTATGTCTGTGCAAAGAGCCACAGAAAAGATTATACAAAACGGTGTTGGGTGGTGTGAAAAATTCATATTAACACTGGTTGAAATACTGTCACAACTCACTTTTCTGACAGTTTACGGGCTTCCTCTGCCAGAAGTGTCATATTATTTGGATCTCCAGGGGTTGTGGGGATTTTAATGTCCTACGGGAACAGGATGAAAATGAAGAAATATTGGCAATTCAGAGACATTTTATTGGACTCCACAACCATTTGCTCATGTTGATTGTGGAGTATTACGACATGCTCTTTTGGCGACGTAGTAGAAATCTCACCACTTTACTGATGGCCTCCTTTGCTTTGTCCAGCTCCTCTCTAGCAGTGTTGATCAGGTTCTCTGCATCACGGACTCGGTTACGCGCTCTATCTGCCTGGCTTCCCGTGTTGTCCACCGTGTTCTTGATGTTCTGGAGTCTGTTCCACTGGTTGTTCAGGGTCTTGTTGATGTTGTTGAGACGGTCTAAAAGACCTTTATCCACTTCTGTATGACAACAGTGAAAGATAACAGAATAATTATAATTGGAAAGTGAAATATGCTCTACTATCAAGTTAAAATGTAATCATTCGATTTCTTTTAGATTCTTTTTTATTTTTATTTTATGTAGTTAGTCAATATGAGGTCCTATTAAATGGCTTAGATTAAAAAAAAAATCTGACCACACTGACAGACAATACCTTTGCTAGCCTGAGCCTCATCCAGTAAGTCCATTATTGTTTTCTCTGCCTCCTTAAGTCGGTCCTCAAAGGCCTTGTCGCTCACTGTATTCTCACTGTTGTCCAGATTATCGATCAAATTCTGTAGGTCAAGAAGCTTCTGTCTCTGCTGGTTCACCTGCGCAGAAAGAAAACAGATGTATTAGAAGTTGTCTCTTCCGTTATAAAACAACAATGTTCAGAAGACGACCTCTTACCTTGTCTCGGACCAGGCTGTAACAGTTGGGACACTGCTGGCATCCTGGAGTGGAGCGGTTGTAGAAGTAGTTCTCCTCACACATGTCGCAGCGGGCTCCCACAAAGCCTGGGCGACACTGACAACGGCCATCTTCCTTGCACTGTGCGGACTGAGAGCCTTCTGGGTCACAGTCACAAGCTGCAAAAACAAGCCAATGGTAAATGGAACAAATTGAAACTATACGATAAATTATACAGTAATAGCAGGAAACCGTACGTTTGCAACCCGACGAACTGAATCCAAAGAAGTTGACCTCACAGCGCTCACAGTGTTGACCTGTGACCCCAGGCTGACACTCGCATTGGCCGCTAACGATATCACACTGGCCGTTAGTGGAGCCAATAGCATTGCAGTTGCATCTGAGGAAACAAATTGAAAGATTTTAAAAGTTTTTCAAATGTGTAGGCATGTTGTTTGCAACATGGTAATCGGAAAGAGAGCTTGATCAAATACCTTTCGCATCCTTTGCCGCTCTGTAGGTTGTAGAATCCGGGCTCGCATGCACCACAGTCTCTGTTAATGACGTGTGGAAGACACTGACACTGGCCCGTCACCTGAGAGCAGGTCGTCTGCCTGTCTACGGTACCGTACGGAGAACACGAGCATGCTGCAGGGGTGGAAAAATAAATGTTATATAATAAGAATATAATAATAAGAATAATAATAATATACAGCATCATTCAAAAGTTAAGGGTTGGTAAAACATCGTTTTTGAAAAAAAGTCTCTTATGCTCACCAAGGCCACATTTATCTGATCAAAAATTAATATTAAATTAATTAATATTAAATAGAAAATATTAATCTTTTTTATTTGTAGCAATATTTAACGATGTAAAAGCTCAATATTCAGCATCATCACTCCAGTGTCACATGATTCTTCTGAAATCCTTCTAATGTGCTGATTTGCTGCTCAAGAAACATTTCTTATTATTATCAAAGTTGAAAACGTAATATTTTTGAGGAAACTGCGATCATTTTTGTCCCAGTATTCTTTATTGAATAAAAACAAACAAAAAAAACAGTATTATTTGATACTATTGTAACATTATATATGTCTTCACTACAACTTTTGCCTCCTTGCTTAATAAAAGTATTAAATTCTCAGAAAAGAACGAACCAGACTTTTGAATGGCAGTATGTCTATACCATAGTGAAAAATAAACATACTAAAATGTATTTGAAATAAGTATACTACTAATACATTTACATATTTATATACTTTTGGTATACTAAACGGGTATACTTCAAGTCTGCTAAAGTGGAACAACTAATTTTGAACTTAATGCACTTTAATTGTACTGAAGTATTGCTGAGGTCCAGCTAAAGATGTAATAAAGTATATCTGATTGTGCCATTGCAAGTATACTTTAGCTACACTTTAAATATCTCGCACTTAAAGACTAATATTATTCAGGCTTTATATTAAGAATTGTGCATTTTACACAAGTAGTACTCCAAATAATATTGAATTATAATTTGTATATCAGTTAGACTTAAGCGATACTAAAGTGCTAAATATGGTAAAATATTTGAACTATACTTAGTATGAAAAATTACTTTCTATTTCTTACTAGGGTGTATATACTAAAAAATAAGCCTATTTCTTCAAGACTGGCCTAACCTTGCTCTGAGAAAGTAAAACAAACAAAAACACTGCTCCCGTTTAACTCACGTTTGCATTTGTCCGCTACATTTGCAGCACGGGCATCGCCGTAGAAACCCTCTTTGCAACGGTCGCAAAAGACGCCGGCGGTGTTGTAGATGCACTTGAGGCATTCTCCCGACTCTCGGTTACAGTTGCCCACAGCGTTGGGGTCAATGTTGTTATTGCAACTGCACGCCCGGCATGCCCTGACTGGACCTTTTTCTCCAAGAGGGTCGCCGAAGAAGCCGTCGTCACATAGTTCACATCTCTTACCTGGAGACGGTTAAAGTTTTGATGATTATATATATATATATATATATCATACATACTGTATGAGCTCCAAACAGATTGAGTCTGTACCTGTGGTTCCAGTTGGGCAGTTTGTACAGACCACCTCTTTGGTCTTGGGCACCACAGCACAAGTGGCACCAGCTGGGCAGGGACAGGGTTTACAGTCTGAAGAAGAGCCAACCGTAGAGTCACCATAGAAGCCATCCTTACACCTCTCGCAGCTCATGCCGGCGGTGTTGTGCTGGCAGTTACACATTCCTGCAAGTACAAAACTTTGTAATATCACACATCACCACAAGATGGCAACATTACACTAACACAAAGCCAAGAGTAGCATAAGTACAACTTGGAATATTGAATATAATGAATTTTGTGTAAGTATATATTCTGTATTTCAGACTCTGTTTGAATACTGAATCTTAAATGTAAATTTTCTTATTGTGCACAAGTCTTCTGATCTTTTTGGGGAAAATAACAATTCATGACACTATATAATTAAAATCACATCTAGTTTATTTCAGTGGCTTTCATGTTGCATGCAACCCGAGCACATGACCTTCTGTAAAGCCCTTATCTAGATAATAAAACCAATATCCAGCCTGTCGGCTTGAGTCTCCTGAGAGCCGATAAGTAAATGCCATATCAACACTATGGCAATGCAATACAAATAAGTCAGTTGTGATGACAAACCTGTCACAGGGTCACAGGTGTCACTGTGTCCGTTGCAGTTGCACGGCTCGCAAGAGCTAAAGCGGCCCAGCTCAGGTCGGCTCCTCCTATATCCCAGATCACACTTCTCACAGTGTTGCCCCACGTAACCCTGAGGACATGTACACTTCTCAACCCAACGAGCTGGAGTTCCAGCGCCACGGCGGGCGGTCACAAGGGACACATTGTCTAAATAACCAGCACCTAGAAACATAATTAAGTTGGTTAAAGAATCAGTTGCAATGGCCTTAAGAGTCTCCCAACAGAACTCAAGGTCATCATAATCAAACAGAAATCAAAACAGAGGCATATTTTATCTCCATAGAACGACTAAAAACAAAAGCTTTTCTTCAGCGAATTAGTGGACATACTTCTTGCACTGTAGGTTCCACGAATCATAACAGAAGTCAGATTGTGCATAAGTTTCTGGAAGTCTGCATGTTTCATTGTGGGTCTCCAAGGGTAGTCGGTGGTGTCATGGAGTCTGAATGACAAAACGGATGATATTTAACATTACAAGCAACTGGACAGAAGATAAGCGACGTGCACAAAAAATTGCAAAAGATTGATTTGACAATGAAATCTAAATATTTCATCTTTACAGATTTTTAGTTCTTTATGTAACATTAATCCATGCATTTCACTTCAATGTACTTTTATGCATTAGATATTTACAAATTTATATCAAATATTTAAAAAAATATCCATATTTATGACTTTATAAACCTTAATCACTGGCTTCCGGTATAACATTTTGCAACGTCTAGTTCCCACCAAAAAGTGAACTCTGACCCGACGTATGATATGTTGACAAATGTGGAAGCGCAGAGGATAGAGCAAAACAAAACACAGGTAAAGTCTAAAATGAGAATTTTTAGAGAGAAATGTAGGAGGAGCTTTAGTTTGTTGAACTATTTGTTTCTCACACAAGCTTATGCCTACATCCTACGCCATAACTCGACTCTCGTGAACGTGGGACGATCGTTAAGCTAGTGATTACAGTTTATAAAGTTATAAACATAGATATTTTTCTTTACATCAGGAGGCGTTTATTAACCCATGGAGTCGTATGGATTACTTTAATGATGGATGGATGCATATTTTTGAGCTTCAAAATCTAAGATACCATTCACTCCCATTATAAAGCTTGGAAGATCCAGAATATTTTTTTTTAATATAACTCCGATTGTGTTTGGCTGAAAGAAGAAAGTCATATACATCTAGGATGGCTTGAGGGCGAGTAAATTATGGGATCATTTTCATTTTTGGGTGAACTATCCTAAAACTTATTTTATCTTTTTTTTTATTATTGCAGTAAAATAAAGGAATTACCCATTTTTATTTATTTTCTCTTTCTATTTATTTAAAAACAGTTATTTTAAATTGTAATAATATTTATTAAAACATTTTTCCTGTATGTTTTGATCAAACAGATATAGCCTTGGAGATCAAATTTATTTGAGAATACAGAATGGCCACTACAGCGATCATAGAGTATTTGAATGTGTTGATGTTTGAGGAAAGAAATTGAGATTCATTGCAATTAAATATTTGAACTGAATACCAGCTCCAATTTTAAACTCAAATGGCCTCACCTGAATACAAAGGTTTGTGTCTCTTCTCCTGGGTAGGAATTGCCCTGGGCAATAAGCGGCACAGCAACACGAAGCCCCGCCCCCTCCAGCACAATGTCCTCCGCCGACAGTCGAGCGTCATGTCTCTGAATCCTGAAGTTCAGCGTGAGGTTCTGACCATAGCTTAGCAGTTGATTACCAAGAAATTTCTCTACAGAAACAAAGACAACATTCCAAGTGATTAGACCAACACATGTCTTGCTGTCAATCAAGAGGAAATCGCATCTGTTCTTATACCTGGAGCCACAAAGTAGATGGGGAAGTAGTCTTCTGAGATCAGCGAGATCTCTCGAGAGCTGGGTGACCACTGCACAGGAACGCTGGAGCCGTCTCTCTGCTGTCCTTTCCAGCCCTCATCGTCTATTCAATGACATATAAACACTCATTCCTCATGTTCCAATCCTTTGGTTGACTTTACATTGGCACATTTGACGACAACCACGTTCAAGAAACGAGTATTAACAGGCGTTGATTATAGGATGGATGCTCACCCCTGTCAAAGGTGGAGGTGATTTTGTGCACGCTGTAGCCATCAGCGCTTTCACACACAGTGGAATGCTGGAAGCAGAAGCATGGAGTACATCCCTGAGGATTCTGGGGGTCCAGGTTGAAGTAGCCCAGTTTACACCTGAGAGCAAGATGCAAAAGTTTATTAGCAAAGAGGCAGGATGGCTGATTAGTTGATTGGTAAAGCTGAAAGTTTCGCCAGTTTCATGTCAGGCGTCTTCAAAACCTGCAAAACCAACAGTGTCCTACAGAGTTTAGCTCCAATCCCAATTAAACCCAGCTAATCATAGTATAGGGATACTAGACACTTCCAGGCACGTGTGTGGAGGCAAGCTGGAGCTAAACTCTGCAAGACAGTGGCCCTCCAGGAGCAGGTTTGGACACCCCTGGTGTATGTAGAATTTTCTTTAAAGCGTTAGTTCACCCAAAAATGATGTTGATGTATCATTATTTACTCTCCCTCATGTCGCTGCAAACCCGTAGGACTTTCGTTCATCTTTGGAACACAAATGAAGATCTTTTTGATGAAATCTGAGAGATTATGTCCCTCCATAGACAGCTACACAACTGAAAAAAACATGATGAACAGACTGAATTTAGGCTTTTATTCACATATCAAGATTCATCAACTCCACATGAGTTGTGGTAAACGGTTTGCTTGAAATGTGCGAGAACCAATGAGGTTCATTCTTGTGTGTTGCGCAGCATGTTTGACCTCTTCCTCAAGAGGTTTTTTGTAAAGCAGGTTCTGTTTCTGTTCGTTGATGAATGCTTATATGTGGAAAAAAGCCTAAATTCCACCCGTTCATCATATAAAGCGATCAAGTCTCTTCAGAAAATTTGGCCTAAACCACTCAATTCATATGGATTCGTTTTACAAACTCTTTTCGAACCTTTTGAAGCAAAGTGGTAGTTGTGCAGCTGTATAAGGAGGGATCCGAAAGCTCTAAGATTTCATCAAAAAGATCTTCATTTGTGTTCTGAAGATGAACAAAAGCCTTACAAGGTTTGGAACTACATGAGGGAGAGTAATTAATGACAGAATTTTCATTTTTGAGTGAAGCAACCCTTTAATTTGTGATTTTAGTTTTAGATTTTACTTCATTTGTCAAACCTTCTCACAAAAGGTGTTGTGCAATGTGATTTATTCAGCATTAAGTGATTGAGAAATACTGTTTTTAGATTTGTATGTGGGCCCCACATGTTAAGTCATATAATGTTTGGAGTGAGTGAAGTAAACGGGTCATCAGTTAACATCAGTGAGATCATCGTTGAGCTTCTAAAAACGAGTCGCATGTAAATCAAGAGCTGGAGCTTCTTTTCATTTCTCCCCCTCTGTCTGTGTCTCACATGAGTATATACTGCAGGGATTATCCTGTCCATGTGTGGCCAAACTCGGTGACTGTGAGGAATGCCACAGCCGACATGCGAGTGAAAGGTTGTGAGTTGTACATGTGAGACGTGTGAATTTTTTTTATGCAAAGTGCAAAGCAAAGTCAGGCAGGAAAGCTGGGATTGTGCAAAATCAAATATTTAGGATGGTTGTTTAAATTAGGGGTTGGCATTTAATTAAAAACTAAATATCAATATTTGTGGAGAACAAAAATACTGAATTGTTGTAATTACTGTATATTATTGTAACGTTTCTGATCATTAAACATTCAAAATGATTTGGGTCAGAGAGATTTTTTGAAAAAGAAAATTATTACTGCATAAGGATGCATTAAATTAATCATTTATAATGTTAGACCGATTTCTATTTCAAATAAAAAATATTACATAAAAAGCTGTTTTTAACACTGTTAAGAAATGTAAATCAGCATATTAGAGTGATATCTGAAGATGATTAAAGTTTGACTCTAAAGACGGGTAATGATGCAGAAAATTCAGCTTTGATATCACAGGGACAAATTACAATTTAAAATATATTAAAAATAGAAAACAGTTATTAAAAAATCTTACAATTGATTGGTAATGTATATAAAATATTGAAAAAAAACAAAAAACAAATTTCATGATATTACTGATTTACAGTATTTTTTATCAAATAAATGCAGCCTCGCTGAGCATAAACATTTGAAAAATCTCACCGACCTCAAACGTTTAAACGACAGTGTCTATGATTAACGGCATACATTTTTCATTGTGTCATTCATTTTATTTTTGAAATTCAATCGCCCTTAATTAAACGGTCACAATGAAATCTGTAGAAATGGCCCATCACAGTCAACAGGCAGAACACCAAGCTAGTTAAACTTTGGTGACTGCAAGTCTGGAGGCCATACATGGTCTGGCTGAGGGCTCTCAGCTGGGAAACCTTTGCCATCCCTGAGCTATTTTCTCTTCCATCTGACACTGAGAGTCCTAATTCTGTTTCTCAGACACACACATGGCCTCAGACCCTCTGTGTGTCACCCACATAGGGACTTTCCATAAGAAAAACTAAGTAGACGTCAGACGCCCCTTATAAACTTCTGTTTATAAAAGCTTTGACAGACATCCTCAAACAGAGCAGGAGCTGAAAGGTGGACCATCTTTATGGGGCTTCTGACGTGTTGATGTCAGAATTAATTCTGTTGAAGACTAGCTTCTAATTTGAGAACATATTAAACAAACCTAATAATTATAACTTTTGTCCTTGTGAACAAGTCAAGTATGGACAATGCTAACACCGCAGGGGTGTTTAAAAAGCCACAACAGTTGCCATTGTATGTATGTGGGTGAACATGTGCGTGGATGTTTTGTAAAGTAATGAGTCTGACCTGTCACAGTTGAATCCATCCACATTTTCCTTACACTGGCAGCGTCCATTCTGGACATCACACTCCTGCGTGCTTCCAGCCGGATTACAAGAACAGGGTCTGTACAGGGAAAAATACAGTCAAGGAGATGGAATCAACTTTAAAGACACTAATTGTTGTGTCAGCTTTCTAATATAACCTTCTAGAAAAGAATAACAGCTTCGAGGGTCCTTAAAAAGTTAAAAAATGGTTTAACACTCGCCAAGCGCAAATTTAAAAAAATGGTCCCGATCTCAAGACGACGCAAAAAGGAACTCAATTCATTACTGGAGAAGCTGTCTGTGTGCAAACATCCGAAACGAGTACAGAGAGCAGCGTCTCAGCCAGCGTGCGAATTCTGAATTAAGCCGCGTCTCAGCCAGCGTGCGAATTCTGAATTGAGCCGTCTTTCATGTCTTCTTGTGCTTGAACGAATAAATTCACACAGATTTATGAAAAAAAAAAAAGCCTCTCTCGGGGTATCCTTGTAAACATAGTTGGTTATGTCTTAAATGTATGCAAACAGTCCAGAAAGAAGATGCATGTGTACAGTAAGAGTATACCAGATCTATGCATTTTGTCTTAAAGTGACAGCAGCCTAATATTCCTGCGGTGTGTTTTTAATGTTAATCAACCAACAAAGGACAAAGAAAAAAAACAATATTTATACATGAAGACTATGCAGTGTTATTTATTCAATATCTATACCTGAAAACTACTGTTAGACCAACCTGAAAAGCACTGTTCATTTCATTTATCTTTGTTTTATTATACGCTTATAATTTGATTATTTATTCTTATTTGCTTACTTGTCTTTAATATCGCTTTAAATTTATATTCGTAGTTTTAGCTGTGAACGAAACGAAATTGGAAAACGGAATTGTGAATTTTAACTGGTACCTAAAATTTGGGTGTCCGTTTTTTCAAAAACAGTTTCATGGCCTGTAAAAAATCTTTTTAGCTGATAAGTCACCAGCCACTGGCAGGTGTGGCAAAAATGGTAGTTTCAGGCCAAACATGCTAGTATAGATGAGTTAAAGGACTTTACCTGCAGCCTGCCTCCGTCAGCGTGTGGTACCCAGGCTGGCATCTGTCACACTTATCTCCCATCACCCCCGCTTACAGCTACACCTGCCAGTGTTGTCACACTGAGTACTGAGAGAACCTGGAAATGATGAACCAATAAAATAAAATGTTACAAATTCATCCTCTGGAGGCCCATTCAAATTTTACACCAGAACAAGTTGTTAAAACAAGATAATCCCTACTGGCACCTACACATACCACAGTACATATAAGTTTATCCTTGTTGAATTTATATGGTAAGCGTTGAGTTTTGTGAGAACACTCAGCTCCCTGAGTGAATCCCCTCCCCCCAAGAAACAAAGGAAGGAAGAATAAAGAAGAACCAAAAAAAAAAAAACCCCAGAAAAAAAAGTAACAAATAAATATTAATATAATTAAATAAATAAAAAAATAAAATAAGCATGGCTTTTTATGCATCTTCCGCCTTGGTCCAGCTGTATGGCTGTTACGCACCAACAGAGTTGCAGCTGCAGGAAAGACAGCGCTGGCCGGAAGGATCTCTGTAGTAGTTGTCCAAGCATCGCTCACAGTTCGGCCCATCTGTATTGTCGGCACAGTTGCGGCAGTGACCTCCGTGCCCAGTAGACCGATACAGCTCAGGGTCGAAGTAACATTCCGCGCTCTTTCCGTTACAGTTACATGCTGAAACAGAGTCACAACCTCAAGTCAGAACTTCAATGTACAAACTCCCAGGGGTGGCATTAATGTGCCTATTACACAGACAATCGCATTTGCACACAAGATAAACGCTTAAAATCTGGGGAGGAACTAGGCTGAATTACGCAGATGCGGTTTGGCAATCATCAGGATTTCAAGTAGGACTTCTGCCTGAGTACTTAGTGGATACAAGACACACTTAGTGAAAATAAGATGATGGAGGAGCAGGAGCTGTGTGGGTGTGAGAACACCGGGCCTCATGCTGCTGTACATCAGATGTCCACATTAGTCATGCATTTCCAGGAAGCGCCTGGATGCATGTGTCCAGATGAGGGGAGGGAGGACACCAGAAACCCCTTCCACTCACAATAAGACTCCAGTTTAAAGAAAACAAATATGAGTCAGAATGGAGGAGTTTAGTCTGTGGGGAAAGACTCTAGTTCTACATGTACTCATGTCAGAGGAAATCAAACAGGTGGGATTTTGAATCTTCCTACGCACTACACAAAAGGAGGCAGAAACTAACTTTCTGGATTTCTGAGTGTCTATCTTTTGATTTTTCTTTTTACATGGAGAGATGATTTATACTGCTATAGCTTACAAAAAGTCAAAGAAGCACCATTAAAATATCTTTTTAAGTTTTGTTGACATCAATGTTGACGTCAATGCAGGTACAACACGTCTAAATGCCTTTTCCATCTATGGTATCAGTGAATTAGCAGTGAATAACATTTTAACAAATATTAATTATTTTTATTATTTTATTATTACTGTGCTGTTTTAAAGCAGTCTTTAAGAAAGCTTATTTGATTTATTTGATAAAAATACAGTAAAAAAAAAAACAGGAATAATATGAACTTTTATAATCAACAATCTAAAATAACCTTTCTATATGAAAATATTTTAAAGTGCAACTTATTCCTGTGATGACAATGCTCAATTATCATCATCACCTACTCCAGTCTTCCGTGTCACATGATCCTTCAGAAATCATTCTAATATGCTGGTTTGGTGCACAAGAAACTTTTCTTATTATTATCACAGTTAAATATTTTTGTGGAAACCTTGAACTGTTTTTGGCTTAGCAGAATGTTCAAAAGAACAGCATTTATGAATTTAATGCACCCTTGCTGGATAAAACTATTAAAACGCTCTTACCTCTCGGAAACTCTCATACAAACATGAACTTGGAATATAGTGCACAAGCCTGTTTTGACAAAAGGTTATGATATTCTTAACTATGCATTACAGTTTGGCAGCATGAAAATGACCTTTTTCTTTATACAGGTTTGGAATGACATGATGGTGATTTTCATTTTTAAATGAACTTTTCCTTTGGAAGAGAAAACACGGAAGACTTACGCAGACACTCGTTGGGTTTTCAGCGGTGGCTCTTCTCCAGGGACGGTCATTGTAGAAGGGCTTGCACTTGTTGCAGTCTGCTCCCTCTGTGTTGTGTTTGCAGTTACAAACCAGCTTTCTGCGCTCGTTCTTCAAGCACTCGCTGGCATGGCCATTACACTTGCACCTGGGTGGGGAGGGGGAAGGTAACAGACCGGTCAGGTGCAAAAGCCCACCGCACAATGATAGGGCACACTGTATTGTGTGTGTGTACACATCCTGCTGCTGATGTGTGGAACAAGAAACCAAGCAGGCACAAACGTGCCGCAAAGCTGTTCAAACACAGAGCTCTGACGATGTTTGTTGAGCCTATCACTGAAACGTCACTGCACCTTTGTTGTCAGATTGAGTGGCTGATGTCTGTGTTTTTATCCTGCCTGTCCTTTGATACAGCGGACAAGAGTATGTAGTACAGTACTACTATGGTATCCAGTGCTTTTGAACAGACTTTTTTTCATCCAGCAGTATATAAAGCTGGAAATGCATTTCCTTTTTATTTTCATATGCAATGCCAAAACAGAATAAAAGCATCTTAAATGGCGTCCATATGACTATATTTCAAGCCTTCTGAGGAACAGACTGAAATTTAAAACGTAACTTTTATATATATACACACAGACACACATATATACACACACACATATATACATATACACGCACACACACAGTATTATACATATGTGTATATATATATATATATATATATATATACAGTACTGTGCAAAAGTTTTAGGCAGGTGTGAAAAAATGCTGTAAAGTAAGAATGCTTTCAAAAATAAACTTGGTAATAGATTATATTTATCAATTAACAAAATGCAAAGTGAGTGAACAGAAGAAAAATCTAAATCAAATCCATATTTGGTGTGACCACCCTTTACCTTCAAAACAGCATCAATTCTTCAAGGTACACTTGCACAAAGTCAGGGATTTTGTAGGCATATAGTTAGGTGTATGATTAAACAATTATACCAAACAGGTGCTAATGATCATCAATTCAATATGTAGGTTGAAACACAATCATTAACTGAAACAGAAACAGCTGTGTAGGAGGAATAAAACTGGGTGAGGAACAGCCAAACTCAGCTAACAAGGTGAGGTTGCTGAAGACAGTTTACTGTCAAAAGTCATACACCATGGCAAGACTGAGCACAGCAACAAGACACAAGGTAGTTATACTGCATCAGCAAGGTCTCTCCCAGGCAGAAATTTCAAGGCAGACAGGGGTTTCCAGATGTGCTGTCCAAGCTCTTTTGAAGAAGCACAAAGAAACAGGCAACGTTGAGGACCGTAGACGCAGTGGTCGGCCAAGGAAACTTACTGCAGCAGATGAAAGACACATCATGCTTACTTCCCTTCGCAATCGGAAGATGTCGAGCAGTGCCATTAGCTCACAATAAGTCTGGTCAGAAGTGGCCTTCATGGAAGACTTGCGGCCAAAAAGCCATACCTCCGACGTGGAAACAAGGCCAAGCGACTCAACTATGCACGAAAACACAGGAACTGGGGTGCAGAAAAATGGCAGCAGGTGCTCTGGACTGATGAGTCAAAATTTGAAATATTTGGCTGTAGCAGAAGGCAGTTTGTTCGCCGAAGGGCTGGAGAGCGGTACACGAATGAGTGTCTGCAGGCAACAGTGAAGCATGGTGGAGGTTCCTTGCAAGTTTGGGGCTGCATTTCTGCAAATGGAGTTGGGGATTTGGTCAGAATTAATGGTATCCTCAATGCTGAGAAGTACAGGCAGATACTTATCCATCATGCAATACCATCAGGGAGGCATCTGATTGGCCCCAAATTTATTCTGCAGCATGACAACGACCCCAAACATACAGCGAAAGTCATTAAGAACTATCTTCAGTGTAAAGAAGAACAAGGAGTCCTGGAAGTGATGGTATGGCCCCCACAGAGCCCTGATCTCAACATCATCGAGTCTGTCTGGGATTACATGAAGAGAGAGAAGCAACTGAGGCTGCCTAAATCCACAGAGGAACTGTGGTTAGTTCTCCAAGATGTTTGGGCCAACCTACCTGCCGAGTTCCTTCAAAAACTGTGTGCAAGTGTACCTAGAAGAATTGATGCTGTTTTGAAGGCAAAGGGTGGTCACACCAAATATTGATTTGATGTAGATTTTTCTTCTGTTCACTCACTTTGCATTTTGTTAATTGATAAATATAAACTATTAACATGTCTATTTTTGAAAGCATTCTTACTTTACAGCATTTTTTCACACCTGCCTAAAACTTTTGCACAGTACTGTATATATATATATATACACACACACACAGACCCCTAGATATACACAAACATATATACAGTTTAACCACCACTTTCAAGGTCCACAAAGGTACTAAAGACATCGTTAAGATAGTCCATGTGACTACAGTGGTTCAACCTTAATGTTATAAAATGACAAGAATATTTTTGGAAAAGCCGACTCATTATTGGTCGGCTGCAGTCATGTTGACTGCTTTAGTATCTTTCTGGACCATGAAAATGTTAGTTAAATTGCTCTCTAAGGATGAGTCATAATACCTCTCGGATTTCATCAAAAATGAAGATGAAGATCTGAAGACGGACGAAGGTCTTTTGGGTGTGTAACGTCATGAGGAATTAAAGAGGGAATTTTAATTTTTCTGTGAATTTAACACTTTAATAAAAGTGTCAGTGGCGTCATTTTCAATTTCTGTTTTTAAAAAAAAAAAAAAAAAATTATAGGAAGTGACAATTTTGTGCACTTTAACTTTTATTTGCATGATATTCCAATTGTTACATTTGCAACTTGGACAAAAAGCAACACAAATTACTATGACACTGAAATATAAGGGGGGAAATGTTTTAAAGCTCCTTTGCATCTTTGCCAGATTACCAAAATCAATTGAACATCATTCAGGGCCACGGTTTGGGCACATAAGAGGACGTATTTGTGTTTTGCAGTGAGCATATTCACCCACAGAGACACTTTGACAGAGGCCTCGGAACAAGAGAGGGCTTGTGCAGCTGAAGCCACCTCGCACACATTGTTTCAGGTGTTCTTTGGCGAAGCCAGAGGAAAACGTGACGTGAGGAATAACTACTTGGTGGAGGATATGAACTCATTGGACATGCATTCTTCCCAAACATACACTTATCAGGGATGCATTAAAACTCCCGAGATGCTATGTTTCTGCTCGTCAGATCACATGAGGAACATCCGGCTGCCATTCGGCACTGATGTGTCTGCTGGACAGGAGAAATGAGGCAGTGAGGCAGCAGGTGTAAATTATTCCCTTCGGCCTCGGCCTTGTTCCCTTTCCAGACTCTCTGCCCGCCCCATTCCAGTTCCTCTGTGCTCTGTAATCCAGCACTCCCAGGCAGGAATGCAGGGAATGTGGGCTGTGTAATGGAAATCTGCTCCACATTTCAAACAGATTAAGGTGAAAAGACATGCAACGGAGCACCAGGAGATGTTTCACACTTGCTCGACAGCGCTCTGATCCCGTATAAGGGCTTCTACAGCATGTCCTTCATCTTAAAAGCTTACTGTCATAGTTTAGAGATTCCACAGACAGGAAGTAAAGAGGCATTTCACTTTTATATCTAGAGTTAAAGGGTTAATTAAGCCAAAAATGAAAATTCTGTCATTAATTCCTCACCCTCGTGTCGTTCTACACCCGTAAGACCTTCGTTCATCTTCAGAACACAAATTAAGACATTTTTGATGAAATCCAATGGCTCAGTGAGTCTCTACTGACAGTAAGATAATTAACCCTTTCAAATGCCCAGAAAGACATTAAAAACATATTTAAAACAGTTCATGTGAGTACAGTGGTTCAACCGTAATATTATAAAGTGACGAGAATACTTTTTGTGCGCCAAAAAAAACGACTTTAAAAATCACTGCTCCAAGATTTTGTTTCAAATCAATGGTTCGGACAGCCAAAGTCACGTGATTTCATTAAACGAGGCTTCGTTACGTCACAAGTGATTCGAAATTTCAGCAACACTTTACGATAATGTTCATTAGTTAACATGAAACAATTTAATAATTTACTAAACAATTCAACATTTACTAATGCAATAATATATATTACTTTATATATATTATATTATTATATACTAATATAAAATCTTGTTGAACTAACATGAACAAACAATAAAAAAAGAGAATTTTCATTAACAATAAAGAAGATTAATGTATTGCTCATGGTTAGTTAATACATTAACTAATGTTTAACTCATGAACCTTATTATAAAGTGTTACCTAAATTTCAATTGTGCAAGTGACTTTGGCAGTTTGATACGTGATGCTTTTTTATGGGTGAACTAACCCTTAAAGATAACTGCGTAGAAATATAAGAACATAAAAGAATATAATATATATATAATTGAGTAAAATGGTTTAAAACAAGACAGTTTGTGCTATTTTTGACTTGTGTGAGAAAACTACGAAAGAAAAGGCTTGTTCCACTACATCCCAATCAACCCTTTTCTCTCAAAGTGTGAAAACTCCCACTGCAATGATCTAATCTTTGGTTCATCTCTTTTGTTTGCGCACTGAAAAAACATATCATATTCCAGGTCACATGTCCAGCATTCCAGATGGAGTTGTTGATATCCTTGGTCTGAGTATATGAGTACAAGGCAGACATGTGAAATAATATATATATATAAATATATTATATACATGTACTACATATATAAATACTACATATTGCCATATTTACACTAGAGAGTGAAGAAACAAAAAAACACATCCAGAACAGCTGGAGATGCTGATTTAAACTTTAGTTCAGAGAGCAGATGTTGAAACTGAAAACGTACCTTCCTCCCACAGCAAAGTCTGAGATGGCGTAGTAGTAGGATTTGAGAACTTTAGGATCGTTGAAAACTTCATCTCCGAATGTGTTTAATCTGTTCAGGGTCACTCTGATGTCTGTGGCAGTCACCCAATCCTGATAGAGAGAAAACAACAGGTGTTTCAAATTAGGCCTTCAAATAAATAACAACAACATGGGAAAACAAAATCAAGATTGTAGACAGAGAAAGGTCAGTCATAGATGAGCAAGCATGTAAATATATATTTTTTTAATAATTATTGGAGAATTTTGCAGGGAAGGATTCTTCCCATCTGCTCTATGTGCAGATGTTTAAAGAAAATAAATCTTCAGCTCTCTAATCTAAACCAAACCTGCTGGAGTCACTGTAACGTGTGCAGAAAGGTTTCACAGGAAGAGAAAAACACCAGTGTGATGTTTAGCACGTAATCATTCAGAATGTGTCATTGAGAATGATGATGCACATTACTTGCAGTTGAACTTTGTCTGCTTTGGCCACATGTTGGGAGTGCCAATGGGAACAATCTAACAAACCATAGAAAATATGACTCAGACCAAGACATTAGTCCTGTTTTGAAAGCTTTGCAAGCATTTCCTCCAGATTTGCAATAAACTGTGTGAGTTGTTATTTTACAAGGGGGCCGACTGAATAGCACAGGGGTTTAAAGTGGAGCCAGGCAACCCTGTAAGAATGATAGTGAACATCTTCAGTCCACTAAACCCCTGCTAGAACTGAGGAGGAAACTTCCTTAAGTCATTCTGACACCTTATCCAAATACACACACACACACACGATATATATCAGGGGCGTTTCCTCCTAGGAGGCAAGGGAGGGAGTGCCTCCTAAACCTTAAAAACAATAGGAAGAGAAAATAATCCATATTTTAAAATAAAATAATGCAAATAATTTAAAAAAAAAGTGTATAATTCACTCATTTTTCTAAAGTAACACTGTCCAACAGCAACACCAACAGGTTACAGCAGGATGCCACGTCTTTTGTGCCTCCTCTCAGCCCATTGACTTTTAACAGACCCCCTAAAGCAGTGTTTCTCAAACTTTTTCAGCCCAATTTTATCTCCCAATTTTTTCTGAGGACCACCTATCAGAATCCCACTCTAACACACTCCCAAAAAACAACAAAATAGGAAGGATAAACTAAATTTAAAGTTTAATATAGAACTGTTTCAAGTCAAAAACAAATTATTCAATCGCAAATGCAATGATATGATCCATTTTTTCGTTATTAAAATACACTGACGTCAACCCCCCTGCCCGCGATCCGGTGCGGGTTAAGAGCTTGCCAAGTTTAGGTCATCTTTTCGCGTACCACTAGGGGGCGATGGATCACATCATTGCATTTGTGTTTGAATAATTCGTTTTTTGACTTGAAACGGTTGCATTTTAAACTGAAATTTAATTTATCCTTCCTATTTTGTTGTTTTTTTGGGGGCGTGTTAGAGTGGGATTCTGTTAGGTGGTCTTCAGGAAAAAATTGGAAGATAAAGTGGTCCTTGGGCTGAAAAAGTTTGAGAAACACTGGACTAAAGCATGCAGTGGGTTTAGTGGGGGGTAATTGAGAATGAATGGGGGAACGTCACGTGAGAGGAGGCGATTCCTCCATTGCGAAAATAAATGTTTAATCGGTCCTGGTACCGATCCTCGGGACATCCCTACTGGATCATCACATTTTCCTCACACAAAGCTATATTTTAAATATCATTGCGTAATTTTAAGTATCACAGTTACTGTACATCACTGTATATCGCAATACATAGCAACAGGATGATGTTTTAACCCTTTCCAGTCCCCAAGAAATGCAATATGACAAGATCTTTCCATCAGCACTGCTTGGAAACATTAAACATAAAAGTAATTATCAACTAATGATGACAGATGACGAGTGAAACAACTTGTAGATCATCTCCAAAAGTCCACAAACAAACTTTGTCATCTTCACTCATCACATGCTTCTATACTGGAGCAGCCACGACATCTAAACCCACAGAAACAGATCCATTCCTATAAAAAGAGTTCGGGGCTTTGATATTAATGGTTTTACGCCACATGAGATGTCTGATATGGAAGCATCTGACAACAGTGCTAAAATTGCACATTTGGTAAAGGCAACATTACATTACACATGACCACATGAAGCACTTATTTGGTGATCCAGAATTAAATTTGACAACCGTTTAAGTGAAATGCCACTACTAATCATGTGACCAGTGGTGAAGTCTCATAACACTAAAGAAGAACTCCCGAAAAAAGGCGTCATAACAAGAAGCATTCGGACCTCAGCCGCCGTCATACAACAATATAGACCTCTCTCTATTTCAGATTCTCTTTTGTAAAGTAGAAACTACGCAGACTGACTTGGATGTTCAACGTGTGAAAGATCATGGTGAAATGAAACTGATAAAAATGATTCAAAAAAGACACAAATCAACCCAAACCAGTGTGCACACTTGCACACCATCCAAGCAACCGCACTCTTTTCCAGCTGTGTCTATGCGCTGCCAAGCACAATCAGGACGGGGTGGGAAATCTGGGGGCGTCACCAAGTAACATGTTGCAACTGCTAGCTGTGCGGAGCGAACGGGAGGCGACATACCACCTGGACATCGCACCACGGGTCTCACGAACATACCAACCAACCAGCCTGCCTGCCTGCTTCCATACATGAATTCAGCCATACATTATCTGCTGTCCACCCACTCCAGCTCATATCTCACACACTTAACCTCTTCTCACCTCCTCGTAACCACGGCAGCATCTTGTTTTGGCTCGACGTGCAGGCCATTTTCCCTGCCTGACAACAAACTCCACAGTCAGCACTCGGAAGGACTGACTCAGCTCAGTTTGGGCTGAGCGTCTGTCTCTGATTCAGCTAATTAATCTGAAAAATGTTTCTTTGTGTGGTTGTGGTCTCTGGATGTATATCAAGTTCTGGTTAACTGAAATAATGTAACAGTAGTATTCCTGCGGCATGTAACGGACTGAAACATGCTGAAAACACACTGTAAACCTATTTGTGAGCATTCATTAAGCGACGCTTATATGAAGCAACGAAATAATGGTGCAAACTACTATAAATATAAGTATAAAATAAAATAAAAACAATTTATATACTACCGTTAAAACGTTTGGGGTCTCATGATTTTTTTTTTTTTTACATTTATTCAGGAAGGATACATTGAATTGATCAAAAAGACAGATTTTTACAGAAAGTATTAAAAAAATAGGTAAAGGTATCCTATCTTTATAACGTTTAAGCTCATGAAGATTTTTTATCATTTTTATTTTTTATTCAGCAAGGATGCAATTGAATTGATCAAAAAAAAAAAATAATAATAAAATAAATATAAAACTAAAATAAATAAATAAATAAAATGGGTAAAAGTATACTATCATTATAAAGTTTGGAGTAATTAAGATTTTTTTTTTTTTTACATTTACTCAGCAAGGATGCATTGAATTGATCAAAACAGACAAATTTTTACCGACTTTGAAGCACAACTTAATATTAATCAGCAGACCATTTTAATTTGATATTCTGATATTTTTACTGCTTTTTTCTTCAAATAAATGTAGCAGTAGTGAGCATAACAGACTTTTGTCAAAAAAGGACTACCACTCATTAAATTAACAAATTGTAGACTGAATAATTACAATCTACTCAATGTGGCAAGCCCACTACTATTTTACCATTACATTATTATTATTTTTTTACTTTTATTAATAATATTTTCAGCTATTACAGTTAAACACCAGCAACTTGGTGCAACTTATTTTCCAGGAAAACAAATGGTTAATGGAAATGTGTTATTTTATTGTTTTATTTTGCAAATACCAATATCTGTCACATGCAAACAGTTCTAAATTATGAGTTGTTTGTTTTAGGCTGCAGAAAGTTGCTCAATCTGGAGAGAAAAATCTTGGAAAAGTAACTTGGATGCAATCACACATTACTGCACAACCACACATCTGGAAAGTGAGATTTCGATTCCCACCGATAACTTTGTTATGTCTGAGAGTGCGAATGATCTGATCGCTTTTGACTTCATGAGTGAGTTAGAGCAATCAAAGAAGAGCGACCGAACGAGGGAGCGATAACAAAATGAGAGATAGAGGACACTTTTACCTGCAGTACTGGACTGTTGTCGAAGTTATATGCGCTGGGTCGGCCCTCGAGCGTGGAGAAGGCCACGTTTCCTCCGGTGAGGGGTGAGATGTCGCTAAACTCATCTGTGCACAGAGCCTGCTGCTCGTCGTCGCTTGTGCGGATAAAGCCGCGGTTGATCTTGCTGTAGGTCTTCTCGCAGGAGCCGCTGTAGTACTGGTAGGGAATCCAGGGCCCATCCTCACTGGTGCGCTTGTAGATGGCAAAGCTCTCAGGACGGCTGGTGTGGAATTTCAGACGCACATACGTGATGTCGAAAGCCTTGCCTGGAAGAAGACAGAAGGCAATATGAACACTTCATCCCTTTTGTTTCATAAACATTTACATTTACATTTAGTCATTTAGCAGACGCTTTTATCCAAAGCGACTTACAAGTGAGGAAAACAAACAAGCGATTCTTCATGAATTGGCAAATAGCACAGGAAGTGCTCACAATACAAGTTTCAGACATTGCTCAGTACCATAAGCTAGAGTAGGAAGGGAAAAGGGAAGGAAAGGTTTTTTTTTTTATGAGGGGATCAAGTGTTCACGGAAGAACATAAAACTCATCGAAAACAGTAAAAAAAAGCTAATATTCATATGGAAAAATCAGCATGCACTGCATGGGAAAGTCACAGATAAACATATGCTGCGCATCCTCAGGGTATCGGATCATTTATTTAAGTAAACATAGAAGAGGAGATCGGTGAGACATGTTCTATAGTGTACAGAGAATGCAATATCACATATATCACATAGATAGGCTGGCAGTGGTGTCTGCGAGCTAAAGGTAGAGCGGATAAAGTTCAGATAAAGCTGGAAGATGACTGGATGGATACCATACGCTCTCTTTACTAAACAATCCGTGCTCGAGTATGGCCCACAAAAGATAGAGCTGGATTCAAGGACTGGATAAGACACTAAATCAGCAACGCAGGTGTCAAACATACACACATCGGTGAAAGATTGCACAGAATCAAGGTTAAGCAGTCAAGCCTGATATTACACACAGTTGGCATAACGCCATGCAAACATAACCTTGTTCTGCTCAAACTACCTCAGAGCTCCTTCCTGTCTGATAAGATCTGCAAATCCTTGTCCTCAAATTTCTATTGTTCTGCTCATTTTTTCCCCTATAGCTGCTGTAAGAAGCAGGCCCATCATTTTTTTTGTATTATTTATTTGAAAATACAATGGAATTTATACAAACAATGGCTGGCAATTCTACGATGAGCATGCTTTTAGTTTATGAGTTCAAATTCATTTTAATATTTATTTTTTGGGGGTTAGTTCAGGTTGTGTCAGATGGTGTGACTCCCCAAAGATGATGATAAATTAATAATTTATTACATGACATAAAAAAAAAACTTTTTCCTTGAAAATACATTTAAAAATAATTGTGTCATTCAAGTCTCATGTGCATTACATTTATTTGATCAAAAATACAGTTAAAAACAGTAATGTTGTGAAACATTATTACAATTTCAAACATTTTCTTTTATACATTTTAAATAAGAAATAGCTGAACTTCGAGCAGCATCACTCCAGTCTTCAGGGTCACATGATCCTTCAGAAATCATTCTAATACCGATTTGGTACTCAATTAATTTTAAACTTTGTCAAAGTGGCATATGTTTTAAAAAAAAAAAAAACGCATTAAAAACAGCATGAACACAAGGAGTAGGTTTATAAAAGCTTGGCACATGTGTTTAAACTAGTCTTTTTTTTTTTTAAACCTTTTTTTCACTTCTTTATTTTGTACATAATTCTCCCTCTGACGTGATTCGAAACATTTCATCATCAACCAGCTTGAAATTCTTCTTTCCACTCTTTAATGCAATCAAACATTGTCTTGTAAAATGACAACAAGAGCATAATCGCACACTTTTTCCTCCCCCCCCCTTTTTTTAACAAGAAGCTTAGTTTTTTGTGCTAGTCTGGTTTTCAGCAGCATTGCGAGGTCCTCCAGCAATTATACAGAGCGTGTAAAAGCATATTTTTGCATGTCTGAGCAAGCTAAGTGTGTTTGGGAGAGACTGTAACTAGGGGCCAATGGAAATGGCATGGAGAGACATTTATTTAGTGCGAAGAAAATGACACCATCTTTCAGCAGGGCCACGGGGGGGGGGGGGGGGGGGGGGGACCAATGTTTGCTTTAGCAAAGAATTTGCTCTCCAAACAAATCCGCAAAATCTAGGGACAACGGTGTGTTAAGTAAATAGACTGGGAGATTGAAAAAAGTCAAAAAGTTAAACTACAGCTAAAGCAGGCACTGATGTAAAGCGATGACAAAAACTCATTCCTTCCAGCAGTCTCTCAGGGCCTTACGGCTGTTAACGTGAAAATGAACTTGCTGACTTCTAGGAGCCTCCTGCACACATCAGGCTGTCAAGGTCAAAGTTCAACAGAAGTGGGAGAGATTTTTACAATAGGGCGTGGGCTTTCGGCTTTTTTGTTAGTGAATGAGCTGAAAACGCCACATGTAGCTCTTAAAAAAGAAAGCTCAATGATTAGATATCATCCAAAAAGTACACAAAAGTACAAAAAAATCATCTCAGAAAACTAATCTATCACTTCTTCTTCCTTACATAATTTATTATGTGGTGTCAGAAGGCCAGGAACATACAAAACATGCCATATGGACTTTTCTGGTGGTACTTCTTCCATTTTTGAGCTGCTCTTTTCTACACAATGGACATGAATGGTGACCAACGCGTTACATTTCGAGTGAACCTGCACTCGTAATAAGATAGAAACCGTGCTTAAAAGGTTCACTCCAACATGAAAATTGTGTCATCATTTACTCGCACACATGTATGACTTCTACTGCAGAAAACAAAAGAACAATTTTCGGAAAATATCTCAGTGTTTTCTGTCCATTCAATAGTCGAGGTTGTTTTGGACCTCATTGACTTTCAATGGATAGGCAAAAATTAGAGATGCACTGATGTATCGGCCAATTGGCTGATTGCTTAAAAACAGCAGATGATAGGGGCTGATTACATCCTGTCAATCAAAAGGGTGCGGAAAAAACGTGTTCACTCGTAGTGTTGAATTTAGTTAACATGACAATAACCCATCAACAGTTCAAAAAAAAGCGATGTTAAAGCAGGCTCTATTTCATTTTCATTTCATTTTTTCATTTAGCAGACGCTTTTATCCAAAGCGACTTACAAGGGGAGCAATTAGGGGTCAGGTGTCTTGCTCAAGGGCACTTTATTCATGGTATCGAAGGTGGAGAGAGTGCTGTTTATCCACAATCCCCACTTTCAATTCCTGCCGGCGTGGGAATCGAACCTGCAACCTTCAGATTACAAGCCCGACTCCCTCACCACAAGGCCACGACTACCCTATTTGTAGCGTTATTTTCTTTAAGAAAAATCAAACTATTGGTATCGGCAGATATCATCCTGAATAACTGGTAGAGAAATTTTGTATTGGTGCAGCTGAAAGTTCAAAGTAAGAAATAAAGTCAAATGAGACTTTGAAACAACAAATGAAGACAACCAAAAGAAGAAAAAACTATCGGAATCACGGCACAAGTTCTTGCAAAAGCGTCATGCTCACGAACGAAGACAATATTTCCATCCACGAACATTGGAAATTTCCCAAACACAAATTCAGACAGCATAACAGTGAGTCAGAGGCATTTTCCAGCAACAGTTTTGTAGCTGTCCATATTTCTTATGGGCCTTTCAAATGTTACTCTCTTTTTGGCAATCGGGTACTCTTACTCACAATCCTTATCCAGATGTTTTCAAGGCAAACTGTACTTTAATTTGTCTCAGTTTGCAGTTCAGGTGCACCGAAACAAAGGCTGGGAACAATTGAGGACCATTTCCTAATCGAGTCCTGCTTTGAACCCAGGAACAAACCAAGGCATCCACATTTGACAAAGCTACACCATGGATCCGACAACAGCTGGATGATTTTTAAAACCTAACACTCAAACAATGCAATGCCTTAAAGCGTTCACATGCGAGTCATGCATGTATTTCTCTGACTGCTCAGGCGTTGTGGCGAACAGTGCCATCATTGATGTCTTACCTCTGAAGTCTCCCCGGCATCCTCGCAAAACAAGACGAACCAAATCTGTTGGCAAAGCCGTGAAGAATCAAGCCAGAAGCTGGCTGAGAGGGAAACAAAAAAGTCCCTTCACGTAGTCAACACACTTCAGAAGGACAGACAAAGAGCACTTGAGCACTGACTCCTAGTGCTCACTGGAGCATTGCTGGAGCTCAAAGGCATGACTGAAGCCAGGGCGCACACGAAGAGGAAAGGGTCAGGCCCTGTAGGGGGTGTCACGCTGGACCGTCTTTGAACTTATACTTGAGGACATCTCATCTTTTTTCACAAAGCCTTTGGAGACTGAGACGGTGTGATTTCAGGGTCTGCATACTGGAATCAGAGAATTAAGGTAGAGGCCTGTTTCAAACAATGCGGCGGAAAGATAAAAGTCAGTTTGATTGACAGGCGATCTGACCAATCATAACCCCGAATGTGCCATTTTGTCCCACTAAGCAGTCAAGGGAGTTAGTAGATTAACGTTGGTGAACTTGAACAATTGTGTGTACTCACGTTTTTCCACACTTGAAACAACATTCGACGCTATAAATGAACTAGTATGAAGAGATCAGCCTATCATAGAGTTCATATTTGACCTAAAATACTAATATCTGGTCCAAGAGTCATCGATTTTGAACTTTTTAGTTCTACCCATTGACTCCTTCAGGTGATAGTTCAGCCATACAGTAGCCAATTTTTGACCTACTGAACATGTTTCAGTCCTTGACCTTGAACTTTCTGTACATACTCATAGACACCTTCTGATGATGCATCAGCCAATCAGAAGTCCATATTTGACCAAATGGACTTATATCGGGCCCAATAGTCGTCGATTTTGAACTTTCTATTTCTACCCAATTGACTCCTTGTGATTCATCTCGGTTCACGAGCCGCTAGAAGGAGCTACAGCGATCTCTTTGCGCCGCTATATATTTTTCACTGCGTGAGAACATGATGTGTGGCGTGAGAGTGCATGGCTTGTCGGACATAGCAACAGTAACTAAAGGGGGCGGGTCTTTGCAAAAGGCAATTGCATTATTCCACTGCAACAAAGGTGATACAAAGCATTTTTTCAGAGCAATGAAAAAAGTCCAAATGAACACATGCAGCTAGGTTTAAAAAAAAAAATGCGAACCTGATGTTCTCATGATCCCCAAAATATTGCACATCCTATGGGCAATAAATCATTTCCTCTTTGGGTCAACAAAGCAGACATTACGCAGACCTAAACCATCATCGGCTGCAGCTGTGGGGGAAATAGCCACAGGTGTCTCCTGAAGTTGGGAAAAATGGAAGTGATGAGCAGATGGAGCCTCTTTCTCAGAGTGTGCGCCAGACTGTGCGTACTGGGATGGAGAACATACTAGAGCATATAAAACATACAAAATATATGAAACTATTCTTCAGATTATCAGAGATTTGTTGAATTAAACTTAATTTAGCCTTTTTTATCATTTACGGTTTTTGAGTGATCGTTGGTTTTATTTTATAATCTTCATGGGAAAAGTCACTCTCTCCGCTCATGAACTGACGCTGGTGTGAAGTCGACCGATGCATTAAAGTTTACACCAGGAGTTAAAAGCTTTTCACAAACTCCATATAATTAGACTCATATGGAGGCTAATTCAAGGGCTCTTTAATCCCACCATTAATGGGAAATTCCTCTGTACCCAATCACTTACTCATTACTGCCGCCACTGAATAAAGATATCAAGACTTAAATCCAGAATGGGGTCCAAAAGTCTGAGACCCCTGGTGAACATGGCAAAATGTTTGCATTTCTAAAATGCAATACATATTTAATTACATTTTGTAGTATATATATAAATATTTGAATTAGCTTATAAAAGTAGTAGAAATACTTTATTGTTCTGAAAACAAGATGACCAGATCTTTTGTATTGAAAACATGATAAATACAGGTTAAATGTACCAATGATCACATTAAAAAAATAAAAACTTTTTGGCATACCATGAAAATAACCTGTAGCACATCTGAATTATATAACAAGTAGGCTATCTGTCTCATATGTTACATGGTTTTCACTACCGAAATTTCATTAACAGAAGAAGTGAAATCTTAATGCAGTTTTGTAATCACGTACGGGGGAAGTTTAGTCCCGTCAGCGAGCAAACATGACGGTCACACGGTTCTTAGACCGTAAGCTTTTCTTTGACTGTTAGCATTTTAAGACTGACTTTTTGTGTTTGCGATCTTCTAACATTTCACTCTGACAATGTATTGCTCGTTTGTATGCGCATTTGACGCCACATTTTGCTGCCAGCGAATTACTGACATATAAAAGTCTGCTTATTCAAATGTATTTCTGAGAAAAAAACATTTATATTTAGAGCAATACGGTAGTAACTTTTTTTTAAATCTTGAACTTTTTTAACCAGGTGTAAAAGGAAAAAAAAAAGCCAACATTTTCCTAAGTCTCTGACTGTTGGATCCCACAGTATTTTCCCAATTCAAGTCTATTATTCAAAATAATAATAAATATTGCCATTTTTTTCACTCTTGAAGAAGCTGCAAGAAGTCCATGAAGAGTGTTATGCATTTTGTGGCACATGAATGAAAGCAGCTCATGGTTTTACCCAGCCCTTCAAGTTCAAGACCTGAGAAGAAGTGGAACTCCATCACTCCTTCCAGAACAATCAGTGTATTGATGATAAAAACTGTGGGGCTCCCCATTGTTATGCACGACTCCCCATGCTGGGGTAGTCGTGGCCTAATGGTGAGGGAGTTGGGCTTGTAATCAGAAGGTTGCCGGTTCGATTCCCACGCCGGCAGGAATTGAAGGTGGGAATTGTGAATAAACAACACTTTCTCCACCTTCGATACCATGACTAAAGTGCCTTTGAGCAAGGCACCTAACCCCCAATTGCTCCCCGGGCGCTGTCGCAATAGCTGCCCACTGCTCCGGGTGTGTGTTCACTGTGTGTGTATGTGTGTTCACTACTCACCGCAGTGTGTGTGCACTTGGGATGGGTTAAATGCAGAGCACCAATTTCGAGTATGGGTCACCATACTTGACAACATGTCACGACTTTCACTTTTCACTTTCACTTGTGAGGCTGAATAGATAAAAGACGGATATAACCACACCAAAAAAGCCGCTCAGATCAAACTTTCTCAAGCATAACCACCATCAAAAATCTCTGGAAATGTCAAGCAGAACTTTATCAGTTACCAGACAAGACCTTTTACTCCACTTCCTCCGTCTTTCACAATCTGTCCTCACTCACACAGACACATTCAGTCATATCTTCACCAAACAGAATTTCTTTCTTCCTTACAAAGTGTCCTAACCAGCTGCAGCCTGGTGTGGCCCTGCCCACCGTCGAATTCCATTGGTCTAAAATCCTCCACAACAACAAAACTTCTGATTTTGTGCTTAGTATGAATAACTTGCTCAAGGTCACAATGTCTCTAGTTATCAGTCTTGGGTATTGAGTCTTTGCTGACACATTGAGATGCAATTTCTCTCAATCTCATCCCTTTTACCAAAACTGAGACTTTGTGACAACTTATGACAGGCGTTGTTGAGGTGGGAGGAAGGCAAGAACTTGCTGAACTGATTGGAATGTCCTTCCACACATAGTGACGCCAGAGTTTGGACCGAAAGAGAGACTGAAAAAGACAGTGGGAACATCTGCAAATGATCAAAAGCGAAGGGACAACATAAACATAGAGAAAGGTAAAACAGAGATAATGTCAAGGACCATGTGGGAGAGACATATTTGATGAAACTTGTCACTAAATCAAAGAATGCAAGACAGACACGGTTAAATGAGAGGATCATCTTGGTAGAGCAAAATCTGCAGCCGTAAACAAGTACATAATACATAGTAAAAATGGGGTCACAGAATAAGAAATTTCCCAGGATCTTTTGTGATAAAAGAGGTTATTGTGCTATAAAAAAACCCACTGTATCAGAGCTCGAAAATGTCATCTGCTTCTGTTATCGAAAGATCATGAAAAAGTTAATTAAGAGGGTTAGGGGAGCAAAACACTTTGCCAACTGTATAAAAGGGGAGGGGGAAAGGATGTATGCTATTAAATTTAAGGCACGTCCTCTGAAGGAGGCGAGGAAGTTCATGAAATGCCACTGTGCGGTTCAGTGTGGCTTAACTGATCATTATGAAAGATGAGAGAAGAGCTCAGACAACACGCTGAGGCTTGTGTGCCAACCATAAAAACCATTCTATTCTACCGAGTAAGATTTCTTTGAAAGAAACTGCAAGGATGCATTAAATTGGCTTTTTACATTGTAAAAAAAAAAAAAAAAAAAAAAAAAAGTTGATGTGTTCAACATCACAGGAATAAATGACATTTCATAGAATATTTTGTTCATTTATCTATACTGTATTTTTAATCAAATAAATACAGCCCTGGGGCCTCATTTATAAAACTTTGCGTATAAACCTTACTAAAAGCGAACGTACGACATAAATCTGAAAATGGTGTACGCAAGAAAAAGAGATTTATAAAACCAAGCGTACACCAGAACCTGCGCAAAAATCCTTTTATAAATCCCAGTCGGCGGAAGACTGTCCATACGTGCATCTCCACCCGGTCTCCTCTCGAAATCACCATATATGGAGCTTACAACGCCTAGTTTTACTATGCATAACCTCATCTGCATTTATTTCCATCCACGTTACACCGCTGTTAACACCGTCAAAAATACAAGACATTGGGAAGTATTACATACGGACTATAAATGCCATTATCAAAAATCATTTAATATCCTTGTTGTTTTATAATAAATATATCAAAATATCCATAACAACAAAACTGTAGCTATAAAACGGCTTACTTCTCAGATAAAGTTTTTAGAATAGAGTTGATTCATTCATTTCGACTGTCCAAATAGTATTTTGATTGTTTTAAACAATTTGAATGAAATCGAGTTTATGCAGTTGAACATCTTTTAGGATGTTTAGGCTATTTTAGTGGATGCAGATATTGGCCGACTTATTTATTGCAGTGTAAATACAGTTGTCTGGCGCGGCGCTTCGCTGACAAATTATTCTAAAAAGGAAAAGTATAAATCTTACCGTTGTATCTTAAAGTTGTATCCTTCAAATACAGTGGTTTTATTCATAATTGTTTGAAGATGCCTGTATAGACATCAACCCCTCTGTGCAGCTGCGGTTGTACAGTAAGATATTATCATTGAACTTATTCAAACCGGACAATAGACCGTTCGACCATCAAATCCAGCGTGGTGTGCATCACGGATCATCGTTCTCGCTAGTTTAGGAATTACTGTGCTCCTATCACTTTGTCATTAAAACAGTGTGTCACAAGAAAAGTGATCAAAAGAATTTATCTTCTGCATAATGACTTTATGTAATTTTAGGGCTTATTGCCATTAATAAAAGTGGAATATTAATGTAAATGAGGCCCTGGTGAGCATAAGGGTCTTCAAACTTTATATATTATCTATATATATATATATATATATATATATATATATTATATATATATATATATATATATATTATCTATATATATATATATATATATTATCTATATATATATATATATATATATATATATATATATATATATATATATATATATATATATATATATACACACACACATATATATATATATATATACACTACTGTTCAAAAGTTTGGGGTCTGAAAGATTTTTTTTTATATTTATATATATATATATATATATATATATATATATATATATATATATATATACACATATATATACATATATATAAAAAAAAATCTTTCAGACCCCAAACTTTTGAACAGTAGTGTATAAACTAATGTCCTAATTATATTATGCTTGATATTTTGTGCATTTCAGTTCATTTTTTATTCCTCTGTTAAACCATTTCAGCTTCTGTAACTCTGGAATAAATAAAGTTCACCATATTTTCTGTCTCTTTTCAAGTCCAAGCACACTAACTGTGTTTTAGACCCACCATGGCTTGGATTTTAAACTCGCACCACAGACAGATGTGCGCATTGTGCTTGTGGCGACATATATCATAATATTTCAGAATGAGTCCAACACTGAAAAGTGAGTGAAGAAAAGCAGCAGCTGTCTAAAGAGACCGCTATAAATCCACTTTAAACCAAGCGTGAGAGGAGACAGTGAGGGGGAACGGCAGAGCCTTGAGACGGGAACACGTCACCCACGAGAGACCAAATTCAGAAACTGAGAGTAAAGAAAACAACAAATAAGTCAGATGACACTCTACATCCTTCAGTTTTCAATGGCTGCTTAACAGTTCCTCCTCAAACAAGGTGGCCAGACTCTGACCAGGGCGAGTGAAAAGATAACACAAAACTAAAAAACGGTCTTTGTTAGGAATGCCTGTCTAATGAAGAAGAGGGGTTTGTTCTCAAAGAACGTGTGCATGCTTGCTTGGGGAGGCGGAGGGCAAAAGATTTAGCCTTTAAAAAAGTGTCAAACGCATTTAGTTGCGAGCAGAAGGTAAATCCAAGTTTTATGGGGGAAATGACTAAACTGAAAAGCCCTTTGAAATGGAGAGGCCGTCCACTAGTCTTCTTTCAAAAGGAGGCGCTGCCAAGAGGCCCGGCTCTGAAAATCACATCACAATAACATGGTCAGTCTTGTTGGTATGCAACTGTCACATGGCCCTGATTAAATCCTCTTAAAAACAAACACCAAATAACTACCAATCACAAACAAAACACTAATGCACGGGTCTCATTGTTATGGGGGAGTTCTGCCCATTCATAAGTTTTAAAGGTGAGATCCAGATCTTTGCAATCAGGGATTCCATTCATTATTGACATTCTGGCATTTGGGAGGGGGAAAAAAAAAAAAAAAAAAAAAGGTGGAGCGCTTTGCCAAAGGGCATGCTATGAATTCACACCTTTCAGCTTACCTTCCAGCCCTATTGGAGATGTTTGAGGTGATAAAGACCGTTTAAAGACTGTTAAAACAAAAGAAAGACGCATCCATTCAGCAAATGGAGTCTCGGGCCCCAGGCTGACTGGCTCGCAGGGGACGACAGTAATTCACAAAGCTGTTTACAGGACGGGGTAAAGCTTTGAATAAGTGGCCGTGTTATCTAAACAACTCTGAAAGCTTTACTGTTGTGGGTTTACTGCTGTGTGAATGTTTTAATCGTGGCTAAATTGATTATAAGCCATTCTAAAATGTCATGTGGAGGATTGAGATTTCTCAGAGAGAAATTTGTGGTGTGGAAAACCATTTGCTCTGTTTGGCGTGCCCCGAGAGAACAAGGAGTCGGATTTGAGCTACACCCTGTATGTTCAGGCCTGCCTCTCTTGGCGAAGCGGAGGGGAGGCGTTGGTCAGTTCACAACGGTCCTCTGTCATTTCTCAATAGTTGACCTTTACACAACATTCATCTCAAATATGAGGGAAAAAAATTATTATATTATATTATATTATATTATATACACACCTACACAAATAAATCCCATGAATCGCATAATATATAACCACTAAACCAAGTATTTATTCTTCAAAATGATTTGGCAAAAAGGGACAAAGTTTTATTTTTACTATGCAAACAAAAAATGCACAGAAAAACAAAACCCCTACAAAAAAAGTATACAATGACTTATATTTCATTGTCTATTGTTTTTGCATGTGTTCATAATTTCTTTGTATGACAGTAAAAAATTCAAGTTGAGAAACGGCTGCAGGAGATTGACTTCTCGCAGCTGGTTGTAAATTGAACTTTTTATACAACAAGAAGTTGAGAGAACTCAAAAATCTCCTCCAGCCTTAAACTTTTTTAAGTTTTCTCAACTTTAATTTTTGACTTGATTTTTTTACAGTGTGGCCAAAAACTTATGTTCGCATAGCTTGGCAGGTTTCATTACATTATAACAAATAAAACAATCTATTTTCAATTGCAAAAAAAGAGGGGGAAAAATCCAACTAAAATTTGAAAAAAAAAACAAAAAAAACATTATATTATTATTAATAATATTTAATATGTAAATAATATTTTTAAATTGTTTCCAGACAAAATGAGGATTTCATACTTTATGGTATGAGAATATAGCAGGAAAATGTACTTCATAGTAATGAATAGCACAATGGGGGTTTTGGTGTGAAATGTGGCACTTTGTGAAACTGACCCAGAAATAATTTGGATTGGCTGCAAAAAAAAATATGTATATATAAATTCAATCATATCTAGGTTTTAAAAAACCATTTAAATCATACCAATGACAATTTCCACCTTTTCTACTCAACTATTTCAACTATGACTACCTCAAGGTGTGCCTGTTTGCTCCAGGAGGAAGACGGTCTATGGGGTGAGGTAACTAAGATTGTCCCTCTCTCTGGGATTCCTTCAGCACTCTTCCAACCCTCTCGAACACAGCCGGAGGTGCACGAGAGAGAGAGACTGAGTGAGAGAGAGAGAAAGAGACCCTCAGGGAACTAGAAGGATTAGGGGTTGCTGTGCGAGTACATGAGTGGGGGGCTGTCCGGAGGGAAAGCCTCAGCCCAAAGCTACAGTCCAATTAAACTTCCTCTCATGACCTCACTGCATTCTTCCGTGGTGGGATGAACAATGACGGCTTTGACTTTTCAACGTGTGGGCATGACAGTTTTTTTCCTGAACATCATTTTTCACCATCTGCCCAATCGGCCTGCTGGAAGATACATGTCGAACATCTGTTAGCGTCCACACTCCTGCAATACACAGCGTGACCAGACAGAACGTTCTGGAAATTCTTGAAATTCATTTTACAAAAACGTATAAAGAATTATTTATTATTATTAATTGAATTTAACCGTAAAAAGTCTGTGGCACTGTTGCACGTTCATATTCTTAAAATAAGCACAGCTGGGATTGCTCAGTTATGACACAATAAGCATTTTGTTTCCTCTGTCAGCCTGTTACGCCCTACACACAAATCAGCCAAAAAGTGAAAGAAACTAATATTATATATAACAGAAATTTCAAGCCTCGTTTCCTGGCGAAGGAGGGAAACAGCTGTCAGAAGTACACAACTGATTTCCGAACCGACAAATTATTTTAACACTAGTGGGACCTTTAGTCTAATCTTGTTAAATATCGGTTTTGTTTCGAGAACTCTAACACTTGCCGATCCATCATTTATTGCCCAATCTTCTAATTAACCTTTGAGTAACTTCAAAGACTTGTAAAAGTCCTGTGCACATTAAGTCATGTAAAAACATGGCTTCCCAGCAACGGTCAAAGTCAATTTAACCTGTAACCCAATCAACACACACACCTCCCTGTCTGTTACCGATGCAAAAAAGTTACAACGACAGCTCATCTGGAGAAAACGGCGAGAGAACGAGATGGTGAGGAAGGAAAAAAAGAGAACTTGCATTGCATTGAAACCAATCTACACTAGTACTGGAACTGACCGTGCACCATTGATTTTACAGTGGGTAGGTGTAGTGAAGGAGGGTGGCATGCATTTCATTACCATAGAGGAATCCGAGGAATGCAGCAGAATACATAGAGGCGAGCAGAGAGCCCTCTACTAAACAAATCAGTGTGTTGGATTTGATCAAGTAAAGAAAAAAAAGTTGACCAAGCTATAAGTTTAACTCAGGTGATGACTAACTTCTTTGCATGATTTTGCTTTTCCACTACTGCATTTGCATGGGGGTACAAGTAGACAAGATGGGAGCACAAAGCATGTCATTATCATTTTTAAATGACTGACATTGGCTGATAAGTTTTTTTGTTTGGCTGATAAGCGTCATAAGCAAGCAGGACTTTTAACAAAGGACTGAGAACAAAGTGCAGATGCACAGATTTACTATTAATATTTTTAACAATTTACCATAATGGGATTACAAAAAGATTTATATTATCTAATATATCTTAGATTTTTGTTTAAAGTTCAGGTCAATTATTTCTTTATTAATGAGGCTTATTTATTTTATATTTTAGTTATTTTAGTCAATATGATATAAAATAACACAAGCATGTTTAAATGGTGTATTAGCACGATTCTCTTCTAACTGCTGCTCGGTCATGACAGCAGTCAAAGGGTTATTGAATCCAAAAATAAAAATCAACAAACCAGTTCGAAACACAAATCAATTTCTTTTTGATGAAATCCGAGAGCTTTCTGTCCCTCCATAGACAGCTACGCAAATGACAAGTTCATGAACGAATTAAATGGCTCAATTCATTTGGATTAGTTTTACAATCTCTTTGTTTATTCGTTCGACCGCATAAATTCAATCTGTTCATCGTATAAAGCGATCGTGTCTCTTCAAAAAATTTGGACTAAACCGCTCAATTCATATGGATTAGTTTTACGATCTCTTTAAGAACTTTTTAAAGCGGCAAAGTGTCAGTTTTGCAGCTGCCTATGAAGGGACAGAAAGCGCTCAGATTTCATCAAAAAGATCTTTAATTTGTGTTCAGAAGATGAACAAAAGCTTTGGAACGACATGAGGGAGAGTAATTAATGACAGCATTTTCATTTTTGTGTAAAATAACCCTTTAACTTGTTTATTTTCCTTATTTTTTCAAGCAGAAAATTGGCTGTAAAAGATAACAGTTTACACTAACGCCCATTATATGCGCTGACAACGCAACTTGTGCAATCAAAATTCCACAGCTAGAAATGTTAACACGTTTCAGGCAAAAAGTTACATTGCAATTACTGTAAATGCATATCAGCTCCAGAGGTTTTTATTGAGACGGGACTGAGTAGTGTTAAAAATAGCAGATTAGACGGAAACAATTTCACAACAAACTTCATAAAAGGTATTTTCCATTCCATTGATGACAATATATTTTCCACATGATCCGTTCAAGTTTATGCACCCAAGAGTTAGCATGTTAAACCCTCATGAATGCATTCTGCAAAAACCCATTTAAGCCACCCTGTATTCATTGATCCATCTTCACCTAAACTTAAGCACCTATTCAGGACCTGTTTGCTTGCTCTTTAGTGAGAAGTCAACAGCGTCACGGTGTTGAGCTCTGGGAGCGCTGAGCTCAGAGGGGAGCGCGGGGGACCCCTAGGGTGGCTCTCTGGACAGGGTGGAGGAGGCAGGAAGAGGGGAGGATGAAAAACAGAAAGGAGGGTGGGAAGTAATGATTGAGTTTAATGCCTGAGGCCCCCTGACTTGTTACAGAGCAGACAGAGCATGGGACCACTGGTGTGAGAATCACTAACGGCTGGTGTTGACACGAAAAGGCGAGTTGGTGTTGCTGGTGGACAACAATACCCAAACATCTCTTTGGAGGGCATGTTGTAGGGCAGTGGCCCCAAACCACATTCCTGGAGGGCCCCCAACACTGAACGTTTCGCATATCTCCTTAATCAAGCATACCTGAATCAGGTCATCGGCTCATTAGCAGAGACTCCAAGACCAAAAATGGGTGTGTCGGACAAAATGCGAAGTGTTGGGGGCCTCCGGGAACGTGGTTGGGAACCACTGTTGTAGGGAATGAAGCTTAATCAAGAGCCAGACTACAAATAATTGGATTACAATCAAGAGGTTTTCACACCAGTTAGAAGTAACTGGCTTCACACTGTTCTAGGCAACCGGGACAACTGTGGATGGGAAAACAAAATGAGCTATTGTGAGTTGTGACAGCAATGGCCACCCATGATCACATGGGGCTACAAATGTGTGTTAAAGTGTGGGAAACCAGGGCAAACTCACAGTAAAACAAAAGAGAGTCAATAGACCCACCTTGACTGCACACCATAGTCAAAAGGCACAAACAACAAACATTTGTAATACTGCAATAGATCACACATCCTATATCCTGTTTTGTGCACATGGAGGTCAAGCTCTAAGGGCCTTTCAGTGGCCAGCTGCGATATTTAAGGGTGATATAATGCAAACACGTACGAATATACTTACTATATAAGAAGTAGTCTATATAAATAGGTAGTTTTGGCAAAGGAACAAGTGTGCAACAATTTATGCAGTCTAAAGTCTGATCAGCATTACCATTAATTAATAGGGTATTTAAATGTAAATGTAAAAACTTTTTTTTTTTTTAAAAGAAAACAATTTTTTTAAATAATTTTTATTATATTTTATGAAATGGGCGATGATATTACATGATATTGATGAAAAATATATGTATTGTTTTAGTGTAAAATTAACTGAAATTAATGACATAACAAAATATTAACAAAAATTTAAAACTGGGACTTAATGTGGGGACACAAGGTTACATCGTGTTACCTTGTAAGATACATTGTTACAGTTTTTACACAACTATGCAAAAAAAGTTTTTTGCATTTATTTTTATCCATATTACAGATCTGAAATTCTATTTGTTGTATTTCTGTTTTTCTTAAAAATGAAGAATATTCGGTACATCCTATGCTTTATTCTAAAATGATCTGTTATGAACTTGTGCATGCATTTTATTGAAAAAAAAGGCTCATGTAACCAGACATTTTAAGATATATGAATATGCTCTTAAGTTTTTCTTGCCGCTTGGGTTTATACTATCTTAACAAGCAAAGCAATTCCTAGTAGTTTCATGCACCAATGTCATCGCGACATACAACAGGAAGTACCTCACGCAGGACACACTTAAATGTAACACGTAAATGCGCGCAACTAACGTAAATCAAGCAAGTATGCATAGGCCGTGAAGTGTTATAACACATTAGCCGAGCGGAAGGCATAATAGGGATTTTTTCCCCTTGCACTTTCAAGGACCTGTATCTATGTGTGTTTATTTTCAAAAACGTTCCAGGGCCTTGATATTTTTTTTCAGATTCACAAACTTTTAAGGACCCGTGGGAACCCTGTAGCGCTCTATACAATAGGGATTGTTTCAAGGCAGCTTTACAGGGATAAACAGGAAAATTATGGTTCAATTCTGCAGTAAAGCATCTCTATAAAGAATAGTGTCATTATTCAGCGAGCCTGAGGTCAATCAGCGTTGATTCGGTTCAGTTCAATAACTGGGTAAAGATCATCATATATGAAACGATTTCTATTCAACTATAAAGCGTGACATTTAGCTCAGTTACGTTCTTATCCAATAGTATCAGCACAATCAAGTCGAAATGTGTTTAAGTGAACACATTGCATTACTCGGATCATGTCTTACACTGATCAGATTGGAAAAACTAATCTTTAGGATATGTCGACTTTACTGACGAGCATTGCTTTAATTAAAACAAAACCATTAATCATTGCAGAGTATTGAGAAAAATCAAAGATGTGGTTTACTCTGGATATTACAGCATGAAACCAAAAGCTGTCATCACTGGTTCAAGGTGGAGCTTCAAGGCAAAGCTTCAGGGCACTGATGCATTTTAAACCACATTACAGCGCAGACGCACAGTGACACTAGCCACACATCACTGCCTCCCTTGAACCACATCAGACAGCATTCATAGACAAGACTTTGTGGTCGACTAGTCATAACAATGGGATTTTCTTGCGCTGTACCTCCACACATGGTGGTAGCTTGTTGAGTTCTAGACAGCCGGAGAAGCTAAGCACTAACTAGTCTGGTCTTGTTCAGTCTAGTGTTAAAAATAGAAAAAGAGAGCATGACAGTCAAGACGGCGAACTCATGAAATGCAATAAAGGCACTGTAAATCACATAATATAAACTTAAAAGGAATCATGACACGAGAAATCAAATTTGCCAAATCTGCACGATTTCATAGCTTAAAACGCAAACGAAGCATTTATTTTATCAAGCTCCAAAAACAGCTCATTTTTATATTGCGGGATCTGTGATGCCACACAGGCAAATGCATCTGCATATGACCGCCTCCAGAGCAAGACATCGACCAATAGTTATCATTGCACCATAGGCTCCGCCCACTGCCGTTCACGTTTGCTTACGCTGGATGAAAGTGTCGCGTCAAAAGCAAATAGAATGAGAAAGAATGTTCGAAATGTTACAAAAACAAGTGGATGGTTTATTTTAATGGCGTCCCGGATAACGTTGGAGGATTATGTTCGTTCGGAGAATTTTGTTTTGTAAACGAGGCACAGGAGTTTGCAAAGAAACTTTTGTTGAAAGGTGAAGCAAGCCAACTGTATTGGATCTGACAGCAGTAAAGTAAATTATTTCATATTGCTTTGTCTGTAAATGTTTTATATTGATAAGGTAAACACTTACTTGCATGCAATAGCGAGTGGGCGTTGATATAGTTTCTTATGCAATGACGTTAGCCAATCATAACCTCGGCCGTATAATGACAAGCCTTAAATCGTCCCTTAAAAACGGATCATTTCAGACAGAGTTTTCCCACATGCATTTGCTTTTTAAACGTTATTAACAAAAGTGAGCCTCCTGGAGTATTAAAATAATAAAATCCACGTCACGACCCCTTTAAACATCATTGCAAATAGTCAATCAGTAACATCCCAAACTTCTAGGAATATTCCATGTTCAATACAGGTTAAGCTCATTTGATAGAACTTGTGGCATAATGTTGATTACCAAAAAATATAATTGGCTTTTCTCTCTTTTCTTTATAAAAAGCAGCAAAAATATGAGTTACTGCTTCAAACGTATAGCCACAAAACATCAACAATATGCATGTTAACAGGATTTTAGTACAAAAATAAGCTATCCATTTGTGCAAATGTATATCGAATCATACCTGAAAACTGTAATAATTTACAAGAAAATCCTCACAGCTCAAATAACGTTTTAATAGGTTTTTAGTTTATACAATGAAGTTCACATTATGCTTTGAAATCATTTACTTTCATTGTAAGAGCCACATCGTAACCTTTTTTTTAATGTAGACACTATGAAATACATTTTTGTTAGAATCAATATCATGCAACAAACTGGCCTACTTTTGATTAAGCCTGAATATTACTGTAACAGAAAAGGACAAAGTAGGAAAATTAAGGAAACGCCTCTTCTCATACTTTCAGGTCTGTACATGTATACAGAAGAGTTAATGATAAACTCTGTAACACTCATAACTTTACATTGACAAAATCTATTCCACAGGATGCCTTGGCTCAACACTCACTTCACCGTTCATTAACTTCAGGCCTTCAAGGCATGTGACGGCCTCGTTCCAAACCGACAAAAATCTCAAACCTTTCTAGAGGAGTTGAACTTGGGGAAATGGGAGGCGGCAACCTTCACAAGATCGTGCACGGAAAAAATGGACACTGTTAAAGACTTGGGTCTGAGGATGAATGTTTAAACATGGATGCAGGACATGCAACAGCTGCATAAACAGTTGCTGAAGTACTACCAAGCTCCTCGTTCGGCCCTCCTCCTCAAATAACCCTTCCTGTGCCGGGGTATGTGATATTTTAAGGGCTTTCTCAAGAAGAAATGGATCACGGTCTAAGTGAAGGGTCAAAGAAATAACAATCCCTGATATTATTTACCACATCCTTTATTTAAACTTCCGACTTCTCAGGGTTACAACATCATTAGGGTCAATCAGCCAACTCTGAAACCTTGAAATATTCAAAGCGGACACCAAACAGCTGTGCCTGATGAGTGTAGAGATGGCCGTTTTATCGACTCAAGCACTCAGGTTTTGATTTATCAGTCCAGTTAGCACTCGAGGACACTAAATTTTGTTTTTTCAGAGTTCCCAGACTTTCTGACCAATAAATTTCCATGAAGCGCTTTTTAGTTTTTTATGACAACTAGAAAAGGAATTTTAATATTTGTTTGTATGTGTATATACTAATTAATTATATATATATATATATATATATATATTTTTTTTTTTTTTTTTAATTTTTTTTTTTTAAATAGAGATCTGTCTTGTTGGGAAAAAAAGGAACATGGCAATACATAATTAGGGGAAAATACTAAAGAAAAAATGGCAACAATTAAATTCTATATTAGCACTCAATTCAAGGTTGTAGAAATTAAGCGTAAATATCAATAATATAAAAATTAAGAAAAAAACCTACTCAACTTTTCATATATTGGTGTTCCCATCATGCACTGGGGCATGAATAATTTGAATTTGAAATTAATTAGTAGGATAAATCCCTTGAGATGTACCATCTCGTTTTCGAGGGGGTCCCACAGTTACAATGAAACATCATCACAACATAGTAACAAAAACATTTAACAAAATTCAAATGAACAAAAACAAACAAAATTGTGAATACACTTGCGCACAAAAGTAAAGCATACACTTTAAAAGCATGGTTTAATTCAGTGTTATATTATTTGAGTAAAAGGTACTGCCAAACTTTATTTTCTTTGTTAACTCAAGTAGATATTATTTAACTCTACATAAGTTATGATATTAAATAAATTAAGTAATATTTACTTCATTTCTTTATGAATGTTAAGTCCAACAGTAAGTAGATCCTACCTGATAATAACAGGTAAGTTGTACAGAGAGGAAACAGTAAAATTTACTTAAAATATCTTAGTCATTTTTTATTTCAGTCTATATTTTTATTACTTTTCTATGACATTTTTATAAGAATAAGGAATTTTAAGAAGATTAACTTCCAGTTAAAGAAATGCTTTTGAAAATTAAGGAGTTAAGAAACACCAAAAATGATGTAACCAATCACAAAATCAAAAAGATTAAGCTGGTCCATGAGTAATCATTACTGAACTTTGTTGGGGAAGGAAAAAAACAACAACATAGATCATTGCGTTCATGGAGTTTTTGGGGACTCGTATCCATCACTAATTAGACACACAAAAAAATGCATGTCGATGAACTACGTGTTCTACAGCAAAACAGACAAACATCCAAATGTTTCCATGACCGTAACTGAGTTACCTGCTCGCATTAAAGCTCAAGGTCATGCGTCAAAAACGTGTCTGGTGAATGGAACTGATCAAGAGCAGCTGCGGTAAAGGTCTTTCACGTGTGACACTAACAAGAGGACTTTGGAGTAGAGTTTCAGTCTCCTGTGAGTAAAACACACATTCTCCATATATTAGCAGTTTATGGCTTCAACTTTTTTTTTTTTTACATATACCATACTTTACACAAAACAAAGTAAAATTACACCGCAA
>CM074295.1:14826918-14886918 GCA_037194245.1 Opsariichthys bidens | reverse complement strand
CAAGATTTCTTTTAAAAACAAAATCTTACTCACTATTGTATAATACTAAAAAATAATGGCTAATATAATGCTGATATCTTATCAAATACAGTCGGGTTTGAACTGTAGGGTCCACATCTGAGATTTAAATTTGATTTAAACCTGGAAAGAAATTAAGTTTTAGATTTTGAAAAATTAACACATACCAAGACTATGCTTTTCATTCAATACAGTACTCTATAATGAAAAAAAAAAACACTAAAAAAGAATAAAATGGCTAAATGTTGGCATATTAATTGGCCAGAGCATATCTACCATTACTATAAAAGCAATTTTATTACCATATAAACAGAGCAATTCATTAAAGCCATGAAACAATATTCTGATGAAAAAAGCCTGTATTTCAGGTCTGGCGTTACACATGTTTGTACGGTGTTTAAATATTTGTTGCTGCAGGAACTTACAGCGTTTTAAGAGGTCAAGGAGGCATGCTGTACAAAGCCTTTAAATCCATCTCGAACTGATGCATGTAATTACGAGAAAGGAGGACTAGAGAGAGCCGAACTTCATTTCCACATGACGAGTGATCGCTGATATCAACAGTATCAAAATGCCGCATATGGAAACTCTGGCCTTGGATTAATTTCCTCTGCAATTAAATACTGCCAATACCATCCAATGCCAATATTGCTCTATGATCTCCCCGGTGAAATAAGGAGGGTGTTTTTGGAGTTAAAAGGGGTCAGGAGTCAATAATGGGCCAGTGAAAAAGGGAGTATGGGCGTAGGGGTACAAGTCAAGTGTGTCCTGAGGCCACTATATCCTGAAATACAGCGTGTTTCGGCACGTAGACCATCCATCAGATACAAAGGCAATGACTAAATCAAATCTCATGGGTCACAGTATGGTCAGTGACATTCCAGAGTGGACTCATCTCTAACTGTAGGTAATGCATAACAGAAATAACTAATAATACACATGAGATACTCTTCACTGAATGTTCAGGAAAAAGAAAGCAAATTTAACCAAAGGGTTAAAAATTAACCCTTTGGTTAAATTTGCTTGTATTTGCTTGATTGTAACCAAGGGTCAAAAATGTACTTTTTTTGCCAATAGTCAGTTTTATAAAAATTTCCTGTCCGATTTCTTTTTTTAATAGCCATGAAAGTATTTTTTAAATCAACATTAATAACCAATCATTATATAAAATATATATATTTACGTATATATATGGTATATTTAATATATACACATATTAAAAAATTTTATATTTCAATTTATTACATTTGTATTATATATATTAGTACATTTGTGGCATGAAACACAGGTCATGGTGTCAAAAAAAATGTTCTGACAGATCATGATTTTGTTTCTCATATTTTGATTTTGGTGGCATAATGACAAATTGCAAATCTTTTGGAAGTCACTTTGGATAAAAACGTCTGCTAAGTGCATTTATTTTTTTTATTTTTTTTTTGTACTATTTATTGTTTAAACTTCTTTAAAAAATGACAATATTTTAAATATAAAACTGTTTCATATCAAAAGTAACCTGCTCTGTCTTGTCTGTCGACGTGTTGCGCCGCTATACATTTTTAACTTCATGAGAACATGATGTGTGGCGTGAGAGCACATGGCTTGTTAGACATAGCAACAGTAACCAAAGGAGGCGGGTCTTTACGAAGAGTCAATTACATAATGAATGTCAGATCATCACGCTGACAATTTGACAATTCGTTCTTGTCAAAATCGAGTTAACATTCTTATTCCGTGATGACGAATTTACATAAAACCAAAAGGTTCTTTCAACAAACTCAAATGGAATGCAAAATCTCTGAAGCTCAATATCTCAAAACTACTCAGAATGCAGATAGAACCTTAAAACTCCAAGCTGGCAAATTGCATCATTTATTAAAAAAAAAAAAAAAAAAAAGTTACCATCCTGGAGTGGAAACTGGAGTTTCCTGCCAGTCGTCAAATCCACTTTATACTTAGTATGAGAGTTAGTATGCAATCCTGCTTGAGGTAAGATCTCCCATTCGAAAACGTTTCGAGCCTCTCGTGCTTCCCCTCCCTCGGGGACAACAGCGAGAGATGGACACAACGTCCTGGTGACATCCATTGACGCTGCAGAAACGGTGCTCTAATTTGCTGAAACGGAGCACTTTGCCCCCCTTCGAGCCGCTCCCGGGCCCTTTAATTTACTCTCAACGGCAGGAATGTTAAGTTTCAACTTCAAAGTAAACAGTGATGAATGGACTACAAACACAGGCCGTGGTTAAGCTTTTAGAGTGTAAATTTGGTGTTTAACATCTCATCCAGATGAAGACTTCTCTAAGACGGGGCAATGAAGTTGAGAGTGAGTTCTAATTAAGAATTTTCAGTTTGAAAAAGAAAGCCAGGAAGAGAAGAAAGAGGGAAAATGAGGGGATGGAGGGGAAAAAACAAGCAGACTGAAAGGTGGGGGGTGTATGAACAGACAAGTAGGAATAACCAAACAAAAAGACTAATCCAGTTACTGGATAACCCTTCCCCCATGTAAAGAAAAGAAGACAAAGGGGTTTTGTGAAGTAGAACTTGAAGAGGGTGGGCTAGAGATAGAGGGGGAGCATTGGCCCATGCCTCAGATCTAAAGATAGGACCCTGACATCCACTCACACACACACACACACACACAAGGCTGAGGCTTCTCCGGTGGGACGGTGCTTCATTCAAGAGGCTTAAGGAGAGAGCAGCCATTCAAGACATTCCTTAAGCGGCTATACCTTTTTACTTTAATAAGCTCCTTGGTGAAGTTCCCTTCATCCTTAACGCTCTCAAATTTGCTGAAGACAAGACTATGCAGGTTTGCGATTGCATACAAGGCGAGAAGTTAATCAGTGCTTGTTTTAAGATATTAAAAAATTATCTTTCATATTCAGGCAGTCCTTGCCAAAGCAGGATGATATAGTAAATCAGCTTCTAAGATTCTCCCATTGAGCACAACAAACTTTCAACGAACTATAATACACATAAATCTGCACTAAATCTTAAAGTGAATGTAAACAAGAGCATAGATATGTACATGGTAAAAAATGAACTGCGTCAAAACAAAACAAGGAGTACGCCAAAGTTATCAAATTAAAATACAAAAAATCAAATCTGCAACTAATAAACTGAAGGTTTACAGATTACAAAGTGTGCTAATTTATCAATATAGCACCATGATCAACCAACAAACAATGCATTTACTTACTTTACCCTGAAATACTTTAAAACAAAAGCCGTAGGTTCTGATCACATTGCAACTGTTGTGAGCGATAATTGCTTTCCAAGAGATCAGCTGAGTTTATGGGGTAAAATAATAAATGAAAATGAAACCGAGATAGCAGACGGACTACAGGAATGCGTGAGTGCATCTTCTGATAAGACTGAACTGACTTCTTGTTGTGAGTTTGGAGCCTTTACTTCCACATCAGCCCTACAAACTAGCATTCTGGACAATTATCCAACACAAAGGCAGGAGGAATGTCTCAACAAAGTGCAGAATTTGCTTTGCTATTCCTCGGGAGGTGATCGTGTTTGGACAGGGGAGACAAAAGGAAGTGACTACTGAGACTCCGATTACAAGCGTGGCTCTGCGTTTTTCTGGGTGTCGGAAACCAAAGTGACCTTAGTGTGCGTATGAGAAATCTTTACGAGATCCGCTTTAAGGTTAGAAAGGGTCCTATAATATAGGTTTCATTTTAACAGAATATTCTAAACATACAAGATAAGTGGGTCATATTTATGAATAAAGCAACAGGGCCGTGTAAACGGAAAAAAGATTCATTGGTTGGAATCAGTGGCCCGATCTATTTCTGAATGCATAAAACTCTTCCTTTGACAGGTAAGTGTTGCTGAACAAAATGATCTCATGATGAATGAGTTTTTTGCAAGGTTGGCATGACAAATAATCTAAAAGGAATGTGTGAAGCAACTGTCTAAAAATGTGAAATCTGACTCATACAATGGACTGTGGGGTCACGCAATAGTCCTGAAATCCAGGCTGCACTGAAAGGGAGAAAGGTGGAAAGCCACATACGACTGGCACATAATTCACTCAGTTCTCTCACAGAAAAATAAATGAAAACCATCTCTGACAGTATAGAATTGGTTACAAGAGTCAAACAATAAACCGTCATGGTTTGCCAGATTTTCTCTCATGGAATAAACTGACAGAAGATCGTTTGTTTAATATTGTGTCAAAAAGAGTTGAGTTTGTTGTCCAGGCAGCATAACACAGGAAACCAAGGACCTAAGAAACGACGGACTAAAACAGCGATTTGCCCAAGCGCAAGAGGAAAAGAACACAATGGTATTGTTTCAACAGCATATTTTCCCAAATAACATGCTAATGGAAGCCAGATTTAACAATGGAAAGTGTGGCATTTGAAAACAAAGTGAAATTCCAACCATAATAATCTCGTATCTTGAACCTATTTTAATAATCGTAATTTGAATAATCTTAACTCGAACCTATTGAATTACTCATGAATGCTTGGGAATTCAGTTTGCATTAATTAAGAATTTCTGAAAGCACGACTGTATCGACATGTCCAAGTAAAAACGCAACACCATAGATTATCAAGTTTTAGCTGCATGTGTGTATTTCAATTGAGGGCATTTACAAGCACAGTCTCAGTCTCAATACAACTGACAAAGTTCAAGGTTGTGAGTTTAAGCAAGGCAAAATATTTGCCAAATAAATTAGGGTTATAGGGAATCATCTAAGTTTGTCAAAAAAAAAAATAGTACACCTAGATTTGACTTTAACTCCAATTTCATGACATGTTTACTAGTGTTCATGCTTAAAAACTTGTGTTAAAGTGCATAATCAAACTCACTGACGGTGAAAATCAACTTTTCATTACTGTACATTATCGTGGCATGTACTGGAAAAGGAACGCTTTGTCTCTAAAAGCAGGAAGGCAAGGGTTTCACTCTCTGATTGTAAACCTCATATTTGACTCTGCTTTCAAATCATGCTTCACTGTAAAAGCATGTGCTATCACCGATGCCGGAGGGAGGGTATTTTCACAAAGCATGAACCAGCTGTGAAGCGTACACTGCCAGCTCTTTCAAGAGCTAATGAAGAATAATAAATACACCAAGTTTTTCCCCATTGTGTTGGGACAACATTTCTCTTCCCACCTGGCTTGTGAAACTCTGTTTATGTGTGAAAACAGCTATATTTGGCAACTGACAATCTGCAAGGAAGCCGAGAGATCAGATTCACACTTCAATACCTGGATGCAGCGCTTTGAAGCTTCTGAAGTAGTTTGTGTTGGAAAATAACAGCGACATTGGATATGTCTTTAAAGAGCACGTTTTACGTTGAGGTGTCAGAAAACTACACGGCTGCTATTTGTGGGAAGTTTAAAGTTAAATATCACATAAACTCGAATTTTATCCAATATAACTGTAAAGAATGAGAATAACGCTGAGCCTCATTTGAAAGGCTAAATCACAAAAAAGCTGCGAGTTTGAGCACATTTGTGTCAGGATAAAAAATGCACTGGTTGACATGTCATTTTAGAGAACTGATTTTACTTTGGCATCAACACAAAGGCCATTGTGACGAGCAGGGCGGGCGAGAGCCGTGAGGGAACGGCGCGAGGCCGGTGACGCGAGAGTTAACGAGCTTCAGGTGCTCGGCGCACCGGTCTCGAGTTCCCCACGGAGGAGCTCCGGAAGCATAAAGGAGGAGCGACGACAGTGAAGGACGAGAGAGGACCAGGCCTGGATTTTATGTTGTGTTTTATTTGGTTTGTGTGGGCGGCAGTCGCCGTGAGGAACTGCCGCCCTTATACTTTTTGTTTCATTGTAAGTTTATTTGTTTATTAAATATGTTAATTGTTCGCCGGTTCCCGCCTCCTTCTTCCCATATTTACGAACTTTGTTACACTGGTGCCGAAACCCGGGAGGAAGGAGGGACATGCTGTCGAAGAGCCCTCGCTGCTGAGGGGGATCGCGGTGCTGAGGAGATCGGGCAGCGCGGGAGTGAAGACCGCGAGTGGCTGCCCGAAGCGGTGGTGCTGGAGCGTCTGAGCAACGGGTGGGACGGAGAGCTCGCTGCCGCGCCCCTGGGACGAGGTGGGATGGCGGCCGTCCAAGAGGGAGCGGAGGAGCCGCCGTTCGCCGGGGGCCGAAGCCTGCTGCCTGCCGCCGTAACGGGGAGGAGCCGCCGTCCGCCGTGGGCCGAGGCCAGCTGCCTGCCGCCGGAGCGGGGAGGAGCAGGGAACGGCGGGCTCGCTGCCGGCTGCCCTCATGAGGAGGAGTCATCGCCGGCCGCCAGGGGGCGGAGGAGGATCGGGCCGTCCACCGAGCGTCCAGTGCCATCGCATGGCACCGCGAGGAAGAGCCTCTCGGCGGGCTGAGGACCGAGCGGCAGTGTGTCGGGGAGCCGGACCAAGAATTTTTTTTTTTTTTTTTTCCTCTCTCCACTCTCTCGCCCTTGTCGCTCCTTGTGCTTCCGTCTCCTTTTCTCTCGTCTCGTCTGTCCTTACCCCCATGCGCTGCGGCCGCCGAGACTGGCCCCCGGGGGGGGAGTAAGCGCAGTCTCGTGGGTACCCCCCGGCCTGCGAGGGGCGATGGGGGTATGTGACGAGCAGGGCGGGCGAGAGCCGTGAGGGAACGGCGCGAGGCCGGTGACGCGAGAGTTAACGAGCTTCAGGTGCTCGGCGCACCGGTCTCGAGTTCCCCACGGAGGAGCTCCGGAAGCATAAAGGAGGAGCGACGACAGTGAAGGACGAGAGAGGACCAGGCCTGGATTTTATGTTGTGTTTTATTTGGTTTGTGTGGGCGGCAGTCGCCGTGAGGAACTGCCGCCCTTATACTTTTTGTTTCATTGTAAGTTTATTTGTTTATTAAATATGTTAATTGTTCGCCGGTTCCCGCCTCCTTCTTCCCATATTTACGAACTTTGTTACAGCCATCTGCTGCACGTCTTGTATTCATGGGAGTATTTTCCTGCTCCTGATAACATTCTGTGAATGACAGGATTGGAGAATAACCCCCGCACAGTCTTACTCCACTCATGCATTAGCACGTGCTTCAGCTGTCACATTCTCAGCATGAACTACATTTACATACAAGTCTAGACTCCAGATCAAAAGAAGGTGCAAAACAATGAGGGATGACACTGCATGATTTATTCTGACAATATATAGCACTGGCAGAAAGGAAACAAAGTCTTCTGCAAACATATGCCGTCATCAGACTGGAGGTTAATGCATGTTATCACCTGTGAAGACTTAAATAGGGTGGCCTATTTGTACTTTAGGGCCGGCCAACATGCCCAATCAAAGACATTTGAGAAGAGCCGAATCTAAACAAGATGAATGCTGCTTGCAGGTGGAGCTGAGAGCATTGAGTGCACTAAGCCTCAAGCTTTTGAAAGACCAAGGACAAATCATGTACATCCAGAATGTGCGTAAAAAGGTGAGAACTAACTAGAGTGAGGTCAACTGTGGGAAAGTTTCCATTCTTCCTTGAACACACACATCAAAGCAGCGATACTACAAATTATCAAAGGGTTAATTCACCCAAAAATGAAAATTCTGTCATTAATTCTTCACCCTCATGTCGTTCTACTCCCGTAAGACCTTCGTTCATCTTCAGAACACAAATGAAGATCTTTTTGATAAAATCCGCTCAGTGAGATAATTAACACTTTCAATGCCCAGAAAGCTACTAAAGACAAAAGTTTATGCGAGCAATATAGTACAGAATATATAGTTTATATAACATTTTATTGGCATGCAAACAGGGATTAAAAAGTATTAGCAATAAAATCAAATAAGTAAAAATACTGGGGTGCGTAAAACGACATAACTCATCGTAGGAGAAACTAAGGGTGCGTTCGCGCTTGTCATGTTTGGTTCGATTAAAACCAACCCTGGTGCGATTGCTCGGTTAGTGCAGTTCGTTTGAACATATGTGAACGCTGCCATCCGAACCCTGGTGCGGACCAAACAAGCGGACCGAGACCGCTAAAAAGATGGGTCTCGATCCGGTTCCAAACGAACTCTGGTGCGGTTCGATTGATATATGAACGCAACACAGACCAAAGACATGTAAACGAACCAAAGAGAGGACGTGATGTAACAAGATGCGACGCTACAAGTCAACTGATTTGACTTCGCGGAAAGATCGGTGTATCAAAAATGAGTCGAGGGCAAACGTGGAGCAATGAGGAGGTAAAGTGCCTCATCAATATTTGTTTCTGCATACAACGGAGGAAATCCTGGTGCTGTTTTGAATGTTTTGAACATTTTTTGAGCTCTTCGTCAGTTCTCAGCTGGTAAAAATATAACCATATGTACATGCATAAAATGATGGCATTTAATCCAGCACACAGTATTGTTTTGAATGTTCGGTAAGCGAGCTCTGTCGCGAAATATACATCATAAAAGCCGACCAATCAGGTTGTGACCGTATCTCTACGCCTTTGGTTCGGTAACTTAAGGTTCGCTGTTAAAAATGCAAGTGTGAACGCTAAGCGGACTAGGACTATATGTTTTGTTTTTGTTTTTTTGGTCTGGACCAAGCGAACTAAACCAAGCGAACTACAAGTGTGAACGCACTTAAAGTCATACCGGTTTCCAAAAACCTTAGTAACATTGCCATACCTCAATACAATATAGGACTGGCGCTAATGACATCATGTGTAGGTGTAAATAACTTCTGCTAGTTATGCTATTTGAGATCTCGAAGTTTTGTTCCATGTCATTTTGATTTATTTGAAGGTCGATTCATTGCGGATTCGCCTCGTAGGTCATAGTGCGGAGTTCCCTTGCGACTTCGGTACAAAGTCGTTAATGAAATTTAAAAAATGTGCCAGCATTTCCCACTAGCATTTTGAGCGCTGACGAGCAGATTCTTAAACACCTCTGATTGGCCATCGTGTTCACGCACTCAACATGTGTGTCTGTGATTGGCTACAATGATCAATGCTTCAAAAGCATGTTGTAAATAGACATCTGTGACGCTCTTCAGCGAGCGCTTACACAGATACACACGGGAGCGTTTGAAAGCAGGCGTCTATCAGCAGATCCCTAATATATCCACTGATGGACGGATACGCTGATAGACACCTGCTTTCAAACGCTCCCGTGTGTATCTGTGTAAGCGCTCGCTGAAGAGCGTCACAGATGTCTATATCCAACATGCTTTAAGAATCTGCTGAACAGCGCTCAAAATGTAAGGGGGAAATGCTGGTATCGTCACATTTTTAAAATGTCAGTACAGAATTGGTTCCGAAGTTGGTATTTTTCACAACACTAGAAACTGAATGTTAGCTTGCTTATTGTGCCAAAGAGCATGAACCATTTAGGTCCACGTCAACAAGAAACTATGCTTCTAACCACAGCTCGAGAGCTGTAGTTCCAACCATGTAAGTTTGCAATGTTGGAAATACGGTTTCGTAAACACCAAATTGTTGAACTATGGTGGTAATGCTGGAAATTGCAACCATAGATGCCTAATGATTGGTTACAGTCAAAATATATATTAAAAAAAAAACAATTGATTATAATCATAGGCCAAAATGTAATTTAACTTGACAATCTACAATTATTGTGTGGATACCAACTGTCTACAATTTATAGAATTCACTTGATCCAAAAAAGAAATATATTCTCACATATTTTGAAGGATCTCTTAATTGAGAAAATTCTCTGTAAAAATGATTAAAAAAATAAATAAATACAAAAAGAACTGAGAATAACCTTTAAAAGTTCCTCAAGCACCACCTAAAAGCAGCAGAGTGGCATGTAGAAATTCTCACCCATCATGCAGACAAGCTTATTTATGCCAAACTAGCGTTAAATCTCCAGAGCTTAACTTTTAACGGGGTCCAGTCATTTGTTACGAGCACTAATCAGTGATGGCAAGGGCAGCAAACAGTGCCCCCCCTCCCACCGAGGGCTTATTCCACTATTTGACAGTCAAACGGGCTCACGGGACAACGCTCTCTCAAGTGACACGATAACCGCAGCTCCCCGTCTGACGGCTCCAAACGCTGGCACCACAGACCCAGTGTGGGCTCTTTCATTACACGTTTGCACAATCTGGAAAGGACTAGAGGCTCACAATGGCTTTATCACCAGGAAATGAGGGAGATTCTGCACTTTGTCCACCCTGGGTGGTCTAAAGCTCAAATCCTGCCACTGGCTGTACAATTAGAGCCACCAAATAGTCCAAGTCATTGCCTTCTAACAGTGGTGGCACTGCAGATGTGGAAACAACAAATTAGCTTGGATTGAATTTACAATAGTGATGGAATTCCAAACAAATCCAACATCAACTGCCAATTTCGTCTCCAACGAGGAACGCAACAACAGGCCCGATGACAACCGGAGTAAAACAAAATCGTGCAGTTACATGAACAGATCGACTACAAAGCTTTCATAAACACAAGTTTCCCACACTGAGATCATACCTTCCAGAGAATAACAATAGGTTCAAACCAGATAGCCCGCTCTTCTTCCCAACCCCCTACACTCAGATTGGTATAATTTGGACCATCTGGTCCTTCAGAAATGACAAGTTCTTTGATGGAGTTTGGGAAAAAAGCGCCTCTAAGGGATGAGAGACGAGGACCCCAGAGCCCAGGAAACATTCTGCTGTTCAGTTTCCCACACTGCTAACACTCATCGTCTCGAGAATTCAAGAGAGAGAGAGGAAGAGACAGGAAAGAGACAAAGAGAGGAGGAAAACAAGAACTGAGAGCAAGTTCTTCTGCCAAGAGTTTGGTTCTTGTCAAGGTCAACCTTCTTAACATACAGTAAATGCCCATTAGCTCCAAGTAAAACAAGCCTTTTCCTGACACATCAATAATCATCTACACAAATCTTAAAGGAAGACAGCATTCAAAGGAGCACATTGTATTCCAGAGAGAGAATTAACCAGAAGATTCCCAGATTTAAACAATTAGGAGGCAGATGTTCGACCAGCCCTTTTCCCTGAAAAACAGAAGTGAAAACAAGGACAGCTCCCGATAAAGCGCACATGAGGACAGCATATGAATTCAGCGCCGTAACAAACTCAAATCAAGAACATGAGGGCTGGCTGTACTAACTCACTGCATCTTAATACGCAAGTACATGAAATCGAAAATGACAAGAATTGAAAACAATATGACACAGAACAAAGCACGGACTGACAGTTTGCAGTAAGCTCTGTGGACTTCTTTCTATCAGTGAGGGAGGAAATAGGGTACGATAAGGGCCATTCACGAGCGCAAGTTAATGAATCACTGACTGTTGCAGTTTATCAGATGAAAGGAAATTCTCACTCTCCACAAATGCTCCCAAGGGTGTTTTGGAGGAGAAAAAAAAATCTCAAATGCACTTTGCCAATTCAAGTAGTTAAACTTACTATATAATAAAGGCAGCTGGAAATAACAGACTAGTTAAAAAACTAAAATCATGAGCTTTTTTGCTGGATTTCTCTATCAATTAGAGTTGCGACTAACGATTATTTTTTCTGTCGACTAATCTAACGATTTTTTTTTTTTCGATTAGTCGACTACTCTAACGATAATTTTTTCGATTAGTCGACTACTCAAACGATTATTTTTTCGATTAGTCGACTACTCAAACGATTATTTTTTCCGATTAGTCGACTACTCTAACGATTATTTTTTCGATTAGTCGACTACTCTAAGGATTTTTTTTCGATTAGTCGACTACTCTAACGATAATTTTTTCGATTAGTCGACTACTCTAACGATAATTTTTTCGATTAGTCGACTACTCTAAGGATTTTTTTTCGATTAGTCGACTACTCTAACGATAATTTTTTCGATTAGTCGACTACTCTAACGATAATTTTTCGATTAGTCGACTACTCTAACGATAATTTTTTCGATTAGTCGACTACTCTAAGGATTTTTTTTTTCGATTAGTCGACTACTCTAACGATAATTTTTTCGATTAGTCGACTACTCTAACAATTATTTTTTCGATTAGTCGACTACTCTAACGATAATTTTTCCGATTAGTCGACTACTCTAACGTTAATTTTTTCGATTAGTCGACTACTCTAACGATAATTTTTTCGATTAGTCGACTACTCTAACGATAATTTTTTCGATTAGTCGACTACTCTAACGATAATTTTTTCGATTAGTCGACTACTCTAACGATAATTTTTCGATTAGTCGACTACTCTAACGATAATTTTTTCGATTAGTCGACTACTCTAACGATAATTTTTCGATTAGTCGACTACTCTAACGATAATTTTTTCGATTAGTCGACTACTCTAAGGATTTTTTTTCGATTAGTCGACTACTCTAACGATTATTTTTCGATTAGTCGACTACTCTAACGATTATTTTTCCGATTAGTCGACTACTCTAACGATAATTTTTTCGATTAGTCGACTACTCTAACGTTAATTTTTTCGATTTATCGACTACTCTAACGATTATTTTTTCGATTAGTCGACTACTCTAACGATTATTTTTTCGATTAGTCGACTACTCTAACGATAATTTTTCGATTAGTCGACTACTCTAACGATAATTTTTTCGATTAGTCGACTACTCTAACGATTATTTTTTCGATTAGTCGACTACTCAAACGATTATTTTTTCGATTAGTCGACTACTCAAACGATTATTTTTTCGATTAGTCGACTACTCTAACGATTATTTTTTCGATTAGTCGACTACTCTAACGATTATTTTTCGATTAGTCGACTACTCTAACGATTATTTTTTCGATTAGTCGACTACTCAAACGATTATTTTTTCGATTAGTCGACTACTCTAACGATTATTTTTTCGATTAGTCGACTACTCTAACGATTATTTTTTCGATTAGTCGACTACTCTAACGATTATTTTTTCGATTAGTCGACTACTCTAACGATTATTTTTTCCGATTAGTCGACTACTCTAACGATTATTTTTTCGATTAGTCGACTACTCTAAGGATTATTTTTTCCGATTAGTCGACTACTCTAACGATTATTTTTTTCGATTAGTCGACTACTCTAACGATTATTTTTGATAAGTCGACTACTCCAACGATTATTTTTTTCGATTAGTCGACTACTCTAATGATTATTTTTTATTAGGCATTTTTTTATTAATCTAGTGATCTTTTTTTACTTAAGAAGTTAGAAATAATTTAGCAGTTCATTGAGGTGTAGAAACACTGGGACACACCATTATGTAATAATACGATTTGACTTTGATTAAAAATAAGTCATTATGTGTGCTCGTCCAGTGGTAGACATTTGAACTTTAAAATGAGGAGCGTCAAAGACTTTCTATACAGTCTTAAAAGGAACTTTGATAACGTTCAAGCCATTGAACAAACGTCTCCTGAACCGTGTGTTTTTCCTCTTGCGCTGTCTGTAATGCAGGGAGTCTTAGCGAGCGCGCAGGGCGGGTATCAGGAGCACGAGCAACTGAAACCTTGCACGTGCGAAAGAGAACGTCCGCGCACATCCAAATAAACTTCTTTGAAATGCAAAACTGATTTTCATTCGCTCAAAATATTTTTTATTGGCGAGACGAAGATTTTCTCCTCTACTCAGTTCACGCGCGTGCGAAATGCCGTTTTGCACGCTCAAAATATGCACAAAAAGTCTTGAACTCACTTGCGAGTTTGTGACCGATTCATTGCGGCTTCAAACCGACTCCCTCACTGAACCGAGAGTCATTTTCGAAGCAAACGTTCATGCAATGCAGCGTTTCCCAAACTGTGGTTTATGAACCTCTCGGAGGTTCGCGAGACAGTTTGTGAGTTGATAAAAAGCTTTTAAAGTCGCAATTTAAGCTGACTAAATGATTGGAGGAGTTCGGCATGTGTCACCAAAGAGACCTTCATCAGAAGACATTGCTAATTTAATGTTATGACATTCTGATTATAAATTATGAGGTCTTTTTTCATGAAACATATGCGTGGATGAATCATTCACAATAAGATCAATAACATCCCTTTAGCAAACAGAAAGGGATCGTTCTCATTTCATGCAGACTTCAAATACTAATAAACCAAGGGTGAGATAAAATCTCAGGGTGAGCTTCAAAGCGCAGTACAATTGCTTTTCTCTACAAAATATCAGAGGGCAGCACTGAGTCCTGTCATTTACATGGCATTCACTCAGAAGGAGGAAAGTAACGGATCCGCCATTGCGTACAAAGTTTAAAAGAAGAGCCAAGACAAAAATGATGGAGAATGATATGTTGATTTGTTTCCTGTTCTCAGAACGGCGTGTTGTTTTGTATTGCTCTTTCCGCACTCTTCTTTGACTACCGCACAATACATCACAACTGTGTATCGACCCCTAGTGGTTTCTTCAGTCTCAACATTCACCTTACAGATGCGTTCTCGTACGTGCACCTTCTGCATGCAAACCGATTTTTGTGCGGATGGTGTGCAAAAGTCAGCGGACCCTCCTACTGATTGTCAAGGAACACGGGCGGTCGACGTATACAAAATCCTTTCGCTCCCGAGTCATTGTTTTAGTGTTGAGCCCTAAAGATAACATTGAAGCCTATGAAAAGTCTAGAATTCTAGAATCCAGCACTTCTAGGTATAACACAACATAATTAAATATATGTTTGCAACCCCTCTGGGCTCTGTCTGACAAGTAGACCAATTTAAAACGAGCACCATCAGCAATCTTCCATTCACCTGACCATTCTTCAAACCACCATATTATATCTATTTGCCTGTACAAGTACAGCTGCATATGTCTGCAAGTCTTCATTAGCCAGCGTCTGGATGATGATTCACATTTCTCAGGCTCATCACATTCTTGGAGTGTGACAGGCCAGCAAGAACTGGTTAATAAAGTACAAGTGTGGGACATACAGTAAATCTACCCTCCTCATCTCTCCTCGCCCCCCTTAACTCTGCTAGGCCAGGCCAAATCTCCTCGCTCTCACAGCACTCAGCAGTGTCAAGTTAAGACATGCTCGCTTCCGCCTCGACCATCCCAAACGAAGGCAGAATCAACATAAAAGCCATCAAAGGCAAAGCACATAAAATAAAAGCTTATGGCTGGGACACAGACTTCTTGGGGGTTCCCACCTATGGAGTCGCTTTGAAAAAAAACAAAAAAACATGTGAATCAACAATTGAGATTTTGGCTTCAGTTCTTGGTAAGACGTGTACAGTAACATTTACTGATTTAGCAGACATTTTCATCCAAATAAGCGATTCAACTTAAAAGTCAATCCATTACAGATTTGGGATGTGTATCGGTCGTTATCCGTGTATTTTAAACAAATTTTAGGGTACTGCCTAAAAACGATGCATGGCTCAAAATGCATAATATTTCATTCAAATTCCTACACGTGCATAAAACCCCACTTCGCTTCAAATTAGTCAATTTCATCACTTGAAACCATCGAATGTATGACTGTCAGTTTCACGCTGTTTTAATGCCACGATTCAAATGCAAAATGCCTAAATTAACAAGAAGAACTAAAGTGAATTAGAAGAAAAGGTGTCTGACTGAACCGGCCTGTTATAGACCATGTGCTAACAAATGGCTGCTAATTATAGTAGGAACATTAAAAGCAAAAATCACTTCCTCTTCCATTATCTAAATGCAAATGTCTTATTGACATGCTGATTACAGCTCATTAGACATGCTTATTACTTTCATTTGGTTATAGGCCTACTGATTTAGCAGCATCTACCTGGGAATGAGACAATACAGAGGCCATGGCTTGCTGGGACTCTACTAATTGGTTATGTTAGAGCTCTTTTCCCACAGCCAGAACAACCTCCTCCTGCAACCCAATTGTTTTGCTTAGGCTGGCAGAAATTCAATGATTCGCGTAATGCGCACAACTTCACCGCCTAGTAGAGAGGCCGCTCCATGCCAAGTCCAACAGAGACTCTATATTATCTAAAACAGTCTAAAACACAGATTCTCAACCCAGAGTATGTGTCTCATATGACCTTCTTAGGTGAGCTTTCTCCATGACGGCCCAGAGATTGAGGGTTAGGGTTTTCACTAGTGATTATTTTGGCAATCGATTGATTATTTTCATGATTGGTCAAGTATCAGATTTTTTCTGTGGAAATAAAAATTGACCCAAGTAAACAATAACCATTAAAATGACTTCAGTAAGCAATAAGGTACTCGAGGCTAGTTGTTAGACACCCCCTTCAGCCATGACTTATTCGTGATACAGCACTAGCCTCGAGTACCTTAATGCTTTTAAAATACGGTTACCACACAATATGAATATTAAAGCCAAAAATATGCATCAATGCTACCTTCATGAAGTAAAATCAATAAAATGCCTTCCTTCCGCCGGAAAAAAATAGTCCCTGACCGTGAACAGCCACAGAAGTTGCATTATTACGCCATTAGGTGGCGGCAAAGATGTGAGCGTGTCAGGCAGTATTGAAGACTTTTACAGTAAAAACAATTAATTGTTGTGAACACGGAACAAGACGAGACTGACAAATGCTTTGACTAGAGCTGTCAGTCACGGGAAAACCCATGAACTGTTTAAAGGACAAGATATTACAGCGGACATTTAAATATGTTTTTTTATTACGAACATAGGACTGACCTGAAGGAAAATGCTAAATCTCAATGCAGGTAATAAACTCGCTCACTTTAACACGATATTCTTCTACATAATGTGGTCAGCTTCAATGTATCAATTGAGAATAAACAGTTTACGTTGCTAAGAGCGGTTAGAGAGGTCATGTTTTATCGTGAATAAACCACAGCTATTGACCAATCAGAATAAAGGATAGTTTTATAAAATACATACAAGAGGCAATAATTATTGGTTCAAATAAAGTCAAGTAATCATGGTTTTATTGAACAACACTTTATATTATGTAATTGCATTATGTATTTTAACTTATGTAATTCGTGTGGAGCAGCATTTACTGTGAACGGAACCACTCAGAGAAACTCGCAATCTGCACGCACGTAAATAAATAAAGTGTCGCGCTTCACCCTGAAACTCACAGCGCATAGATTTATTTAAGTCAATCACAGCCTTATACCAATTGCACTATACTATATTGTGAATTTTAAATGGTTTTAATATATCGTGCAACCTTTCAGTATTTTGTAGTGCCAAATGTAATCTCCCTGCCACATTATTTACACCCTCGTTGAGGACGCTAACTGGTTGCCTAATCCTAACCCCACACCTAATTCTAGACATACCTACACTGGGAATTCGGGGTGGGCGGTAACAGTTTGGTGGGGGTCAGAAATCAACACAACACCACTTAATCGACACTGGCAAATGGCAATGGAAGATTTTTTAATTGTGGTTTGGACAGTTAAACTCGACTAGTGCGTCTTATGACATCCAGTATATAACATAACAATGTCACCAATAGCTTTGAACCATGTCATGCAGATTTTTACAGCCTAAAGCTATCAAGTAACATCACTATTTCACAATGCATTACTGCAGAAAACTACAATTGCCAGATGTTTCACATCTGAGCTAATCAAGATTCTGCTTTGCTAGTAATTATCAATTAGACAGTGATAAATATTTATGAGACACTATTAGTAGTTACAGCTTCACTACAATTGCTTCAGTAAGTCTTTTTAGAGTAAATCCTCGCTTATTAAACTTAATGCATTAGAAAAACTAACAAATTTTTTATTTTTTAAGCAACTTTTGATATTAAAAATGTAGGTAACACTTTATTTTAGAGTCACTGTTACATGTAGATACTATAGTAATAACTATAAATGATGCACAATTACATGCAACTGACCCAAAATCAAACCCTAAACCTGTAGTTACTTATTACTCAGTAATTAAATATATAATTACAGCGTAAAACAAAGTGTAGCCAAAATGTATAAGTAAATTTTGATTTAATAAATGCTCTTTGATGTTTGTTCAATTAAATAGTGTTTTTTACTCGTCATACATTGGCTAGTAAGAATGGCCACTTAAGAGTTCATTATCCATTAAAAAAAAACAAAAAACTTTTATGAGATCTTTACATTCACATTTTAGAGTAAATCCTCACTTATTAAATTAATACATTAGAAAAACTTTTTTTTCTTTGTTAAACAACTTCACACATTAAAAATGTATTAGAACATTCAGATTTTTTTTGATGTTTGTTCAATTAGTGTTTTTTTACTCATCATAAATTGACTAGTAAGAATGGCCACTTAATAGTTCACTAAAAACAATCTTACTAATAAAGATACCAGTCTTGAAAACCACAACAGACAGATACAAGCAACTAAACTGAAACTTACAAGTATCAAATGAATAAATAGCCTATTAATAAACAATAAATAGTTCCTAGTAACAATAGAAAGCCAATATCTAAATCAAAAACCACTTGTTCCCAAAATCCATTGTAGTATGCATACTAAAGTTCTCCAAAATAGTGACAAGTATCTAGGGAGGTTACTATGGCAAGCTATTTTGATTTTTATTCATTTTCAGGATACGAACTTGCGATATCAACAATTACATTTTCACTAGTTAAGATTTTAATTCTTGATATCACGAATTAGATTTCCACTAGTAACAACGTTAATTCTTGATATCAACAATTCAATTCAATCTAGTATAAACTATAATTGTTGATATCAATAATTGCATTTTCACTAGTGAAATCTCACCATAGGCTGCCATTCAAATTCAATTGTTGATATCAAGAATTCATTTCTTACTAGTTGAAATTCCAGTTTCACATATCAGGAATACAATTACTACTAGTAAAAATGCACATTTCTGATATCAACAATTACATTGTCACTAGTGCAAATGTCTATTCTTGACATCAACAATTGAATCGCTACTAGTGCAAATGTTAATTTCTGATATCATGAATGTGTTTGTTACTAGTAAGAAATCCGTTTTAGATATCAGAAATTATATTGATATCAGGAATTCATTTTCAGATATCAGAAACGAACATTTGCACTAATAGCAATTCAATCGTTGATGTCAAGAATAGACATTTACACTAGTAACAATGTAATTGTTGATATCAGAAATTCACATTTTTACTAGTAAGAATTGTGTTCGTGAAATGTGAAACTGGAATTTCAACTAGTAAGAAATGAATTCTTGATATCAACAAATGAATTTGAACGGCAGCCTATGGTGAGATTTCACTAGTGAAAATATAGTTCTTGACATCAACTATTATAGTTTTTACTAGTGGAAATGTGGTTCTTGATATCAAAAATTGCCATTGTTGCTAGTGGGAATCTAATTCCTGATATCAAGAATTAACAATTTAACTAGTGAAAATGTTACTGTTGACATCACAAGTAAATGAATAAAGGTTAAAACGGCTTGCCATAGGCTACTACTTAAAATTGTTTGGTTTAGTTCAAGGTGGACTCTTCTAATGAAAGCAAACATTTTGTCGCAGGATTTGACGGGCATGTAAGAGAAAGCTGCTTACCCAAGTGAAGGGTCAGGTTGATGGTGTTCGGGTACTGGATGCCCGCTAACATGGTCTGACTTTGCCACCAGGTGGTATCCGCCTGGTTGTTGTAATCGGTGAGATAAACAGCGCTGTGGTGCTGTCTGGGATCCGAGGCGTCGCAGATGTGGCATGATTTGGTGACTCCGGTTACCCCGGTCTGCACGCAGTATTCTTCAGGCGGCGAGCCGCAAGTGTTGGTGGACACCACGGTTACATTGAAAGCGGCGTTAACAAACTCCGGCATGCAGCGCTGAGGCCGATTGGACTCGTCTATACATTCATCCATCGCTCCATGAGCGCACGCTGCCCACAAAGTCCATAATAACAAACAGCTGAACACCGACATTGTAGTTTATGCGTTGCTTACAGTCACTGGCTTGATCCCTTAAATCCTCGCAGTGTTTAAAAAGTTTGCGGTAACTCGCCAGCTACCGAGTTTGCGGTTTAATAAATAAACTCATGCGGAAAATGGTGGATAGCGCGCGACTTCTCTCTTGCAGACCTTCACTTTATTGGGGCTTTGTAACCACCGCCATGGGGAAAAAAAAACCACTTTGGAGAAAAGGAACTATATCCGACTACACCCTGGCAGCTAGTGCGCAAGTCAAAGTACTTCCAAAAAAAAAAAAAGAAAAAAAATCCCTACGTCTACTTCCGCCTGAAGGATGCTTTGATGGACCGCCGGCCCGCTACACAAGGCAAGTCCGAATGGACATGCGTGGGCGTGGCGAACGCGATGTGGGCGTGGTTTTGCGCTTTCCTAATTGGTCAGTTTGCAAGTCAAGTCCAGGAGTGGGTGGGGACAGAGTTTCATCCCTCACAGATTCTGACCTTAATATTTAAACAAAATAAGCGTTGAACCAAGGCTAAATACTTCATTTAGCTGTGCATATGCGGATAGGAAGATAAGTTTACTTAAACTTGTTTCCATTAAAACTTTTATGAGATCTTTACATTCACATCTTTGAGTAAATCCTATCCTCGCTTATTAAAATTAATGCATTAGAAAAACGAACAAAAATTAAACAACTTTTAATATTAAAAATGTATTTGTAAATTTTGATTTTTTTCGATGTTTGTTCAATTAAATAGTGCTTTTTACTCGTCATACATTGACTAGTAAGAATGGCCACTTAATAGTTCACTAAAAACAATCTTACTAATAAAGATACCCGTCTAGATACAAGCATCTAAAATGAAACTTACAAGTATCAAATGAATAAATAGCCTATTAATAAACAATAAATAGTTACTAGTCAATATCTAAATCACAAACCATTTGTTCCCAATGAAATTTGCAACCAGTAGCAAAGCAAGAGTTCATTTTAGTATGCATACTAAAGATACAAACTAAAGTACTCCAATACAGTGACTAGGAAGTGTACTAGCCTACGCTTCATGATGGACTTGACTCTTCTTCATGGCTTAGGAAAAGAAAAATGTTATAGCTCAATTTGATGAGAATGTAAGTGAAAGCTAAATAGTTACTAGTAACAATGGAATGCCAATATCTTAATCACAAACCATTGCCATAAAAAAAAAAAAAAAACACTTTACATTCACATTTATCTTCAGAGACATACTTTCTGGATGAATCCCTCATGCTATGAATAACTAGCTGTTGCTTGCTGAGAGCGGTTCAAAGAGCAAGGTTATATATACCTACTCTACCAGGCAAGGGTGTATCCGAAACTTTAAATAGCTGAGTGTTACGTTTTGCGAGCTGTTTATTAATATTTTACCAGAATTGTTTCAAAGATGTAAACTAAACGCTCGTCCCACACTCATTCTTTCCATTTTAGTTTGGCCATTCCTTGATGCACACTTGAGGAAACGGCTGTGTTCTCAGGTATGTGCATTTAAGGACAGTGACTGTAAATAAAGACTTTGTGTTATAGGCTATATTACCTCAAAATCAATATGCATATTCTTAATCTTCACAGAACTAACTAATGAAAGAAAGACTGGCTGAAAGACTATTCTGCCTTTTTTTAATTTCATGTGTCTTATATAGGCGTCATATTGTTGTTATGAACGCTCCTTTCAAATGGGATGTTCACAAATAAAGTTGGCTCCATGGATTGATTGGAAAGCGAGAGCTGGAGTACTGATTTATCAGCAAAGGTATGTGTGCCATTGATAAGACTTAGATGGCTATAGCAGACACTGATGCTCTTCATGAGCTCAAGGAGTCTCAGATTGATCATCATGAGATCCAGTCTTCAGGGACATTCTTTAGATAATGCTATTACGATTTAATCAAATAGTGATCAAAGAGAGAGGGAGAGAAACTCTGGTGTTAAACAAGGCAATCAATCAGTTCCCAACTGTGGAGATTAAAGGTACAATATGTAAATTTTTCTGATAAAATATCCAAAAACCACTTGCACAGTGTTGTATATTTCGTTCAGCTGTGTACTTACATTATCCTAAACGTTTCCAAGACTTTGTAAGTTCAGAGAAAATCACAATTTTAAATAGTGCCCCGTCCCTCCCTTGTCACTTGTTACCTGTAATATCTGCGTTATCCCTGGTTTCCGCTTGTACTGCATAGCAACCATGGCAACAGACACGGACAGCTGCGTAACGGCTAGCGGGATGCTTTTGTTCCGTTCAAACATTATGGACCATGGCAAGCAAACTTTGGAACATAAGGAGAAATAAAATGAGGATCAATATCGGTGTGGCGCTTCCGAGATGGCGAGAGCTCTGCGACAAACTTTGACTTGACCGAGACGGCGCTCTTGCACGTTATTAGATGAGGTAAGCGAATGTAGGCTACATAAAACTAATCAATGTTATATATCTCAACACGACAAAGTGTTAGAATATCATCAGTGTGATAATCTAATGTTGATCTATCTTACTGTTAAGTCTCAAAACAGACATCAAAACTAATACTAAACATTACAACTTTCCACACACTCAAATACAGTTTAGTATGATAGTGAAACAGCACAGCGTTACCTCACAGTTTTAATTCATCAAAAAAACTGACCTGTATGAGGAATATTTCAGCACTTATGAGTAGTTCGGTAGAATGAAATGTCCTCGTTTCTTTATATCCCCGGGACTCGCATGTGTCACTGTTATCCGTCTCTCATTAGTAATCGCGTCCGCGATTCTCGGCCCCGCCCTGCTTCACCACAGTCATGTTCAAAACATGCATTCACTCATCCATAAACATTATTTCCCCATAAATATTATGGCGACAAGTTCCATGATTCCATATTCACTGCGTCATCAATCTATGCCTTTGTTATTGTTTTGAATTGTTTAGCGACCCCTAGCGGACGATAAAACTACATAGTGCACCTTTAATTGGTCAAATTACCATCTCCATACATAAAAAAGCTCTGTTGGAAAGAAATGTACATGAAGATACATCTATTTAAAAGGCTACAATGAAGCAAAGAGATGTTTATTCAGCTTTGTGTTAAGAATCTTGATATCTATAGCAATATTGTAAAACTTCTGACAATGAGGTCTCTACTAGACTCTTGTCCATCCATCAATCATCTAGTCTTACCTCATCCAGGACAGGGGAAATGAGAGCTAGATCTATCCCCATGTCAAAATGAGAAATGTGTGTCAACACTTTGTCAAATACTCACTCCAGCCCCCCATACTGAGACACAAACAATGCCCTGCAGCATCAGGCTCAGGCATGCCCAGGATGTGCATTGTCTCACTGCTAAACTGAACACATTCATCAACAATTGTTCTCCAAGAGGACTTGGTCTATCCAGGATAGCCTACAAAAGGTATGTACGCTCATTTTACCCAGAGGCTACGATTATATTCTCTCCAGAGATATTCCAAGCATCCTCTCCTTTTTTTTTTTCCAACTCTTGTTGCTTTAGTGAGTATATCATATTTGAGAACTAGGTAAAAATGTTATCAAAAACGGCACACTGTGTGTATTTTGCAGTTGTATTTAGAATTATACTATGAAACACAATTATATTTGCAGTTAAGGTTAGACTTTCAGTATTTAACGAAATAATAGCGATTAAATACATGTTAAATAATTGCCACATGTAAACAGCATCTGCTGCGGGTTTAAAGCGCCCTCTATCGGTAATCCTTAGCAAACTCCTCTGGCCTCAGACGTGAGCATGCTTAAATAGATCAAGAAATGTTTTGACATTTTAATTTTACGCAGCAAACACTTCAGTTAGACAAAACTGATGGCTTAAAACTGTTTGCCAATATTTGTTTAAACGTATTAATTGGTGGTTTCACAGCACTCTGGTCCAGCACATTAAGGCCTGGTTTCAATGACAGAGCTTAGATTAAGCCTGAGTTTAATTATGGGCTTTAAGTAGCTTTTATAAGCGTGCCTTAGAAAAAAACTTCACCGGTGTGCATCTTGAGACAAAACACTGGCACTGTCAGTACAAGTCGCTTTCAGTTAAAACAGTTCAAATTTCTGTAAAATGTTTAGGTGTATTTGAGCAATGGATTTTTTGTTCAATCAAGGATATTTGGTAGACAAAATAATCATTTGCAGTAACTAATACATCACTATATAAAACACTGGGGTTCTGATATATTAATGCATTTTATTAATCAGCTATCTATTATTATGAAATGTAAATGCGTTATTTTATTGTGAAATTTAACATGTATTAAATGTTTGAAAATGCATACCTCTAAACCATGAGCCGTTTGTATGAGGGAACAAAATGTTGCTCAATCTAGACGGAAAAAAAAAAACTTGGCTGGAGCTACACATTGCTGCAAAACCACACATTTGGAAACTTTCTGATTCCCACCAGTAACTTTATGATTCAGTTGTGAAAGACTCTTTACATAGAGGGTGTGAGAGAGATCAAGAGTACCCGTTATTTAAGTATAATGAAGAAATCATACAAAAGTTGATACAAAAAGAAATCATTTTATTAGAATACGACACTTAACATGTATTTGCCATCTATTAAAAATGATAAATGTATTGTTGGTCACAAATGAACTTATCTGGCAGTAAGTTTAATTTTTTTCCCATGCTTTTTAATTTTTTTTTCATAAAATAAAATGAGAAAGGAACACAAAACAACATCTACCATCTCAAAGATATTCATGTTCAGACATTCAGCTTTAATAACCACCCCTGTTTCCGCCCCACCCACCTCTGAATCCTCTCCCTCCATATCCTCCACCTCCTCTGTATCCTCCACCCCCATTAGATCCTCTGTATCCACCAGATCCCCTGAAACCACCCCCACCAGATCCCCTGAAACCACCCCACCAGACCCTCTGTATCCACCCCCACCGCCGCCGCCACCACGATACCCTCCAGATCCTCTGAAACCGCCTCCACCACCCTGGTATCCTCCACCTCCTCTGTATCCTCCACCAGACCAGGATCCACCACCACCGCCACCTCTGTATCCTCCTCCTCCTCCGCCTCCACGTCCCCTGAACTCTCCACCACCTCCAAAATCAGTACGAGCCATCTTGGGTGGACGTGGCCCATCTCCAAAGCTGTAAAAACCAAAGATACGATGCATTAGAATGAATTGGAACATCTCGTGGTCATCCTAAATAGGTTCAATTATCTCACCGTGGGTTAGTGGCCATGAGGTTGATGCCTGCGGACGAGGGTCTAGACACAAGTCGAATGACGTTGAGCAAGCGCACGTTGGTGGGATCCAAATTTCTGATATATTCTGGGTCTTTGGTCACCTCCACCACCAGGCCTTCCATCGCTGCCCTCAGAGCTGCCACACCAGCAGCCAAATCATGAGGAATCTGCAATTTGATCCTACAGAAGGAAGGAATATTCTTGATAATCAAAGATCTCTTGATGATTTCCTTGCAAATATGTGGTTTGCGCCCAGGATTCCGGGGTCAAGAATCAAGGAGCGCTTCATGAGTAACATACCAATCATCAAGCACAACAACTTGTCCATCGGACACGATCTTCTTTGAGCCGAACAGAATGAGCTGGAGAGGACTGACAAGAGTCATTCCTTTGGCAGAGATGGCTCGAGTACGGATCTGTAAATTACAAAGACAAATTAAACTTGTGTATTCGTAAATGTCGACAGAGAGAGAGAGAGAGAGAGAGAGAGAGAGAAAAAAAGAGATCGTTTAGGGGTCACACTTGACTCTTTCATGGTCAAAAGTGACAGAAGCCTTGAATAGTAACTTTTGTTTTTCAGGAAAACCAATATATGTTTTTGTTCAATAATATTTTTTGATTATTACTTTGAGGGTATTTTATAATACTATGCAATATTTATACAATTTGTATTAGCCATTTTTCCCCACTGAAAATAATACAATTCTTTTTCTAATATATTTTTCAATTAAAGCAGTTATCCATGTTAAAAGACAAGGCATTTAAAATCAAATGTTTTGAAGGTAGATTAGTGCCATCTGGTGGGAGTAAAAAACAAAATGTAATGCCATGGTGCATATATATATATATATATGTGTGTGTGTGTGTATGTATGTATATAAATTTATGCTTATAAATTTTCTAGTCAGTGGTTTGCAGAAAAATGCTTATTTTTCAGAACCCAGAGGACATTTTCTTAATCAAAATTGCATGCTATGCAAGAATTCAAGAATCACTTGACATTATCAATGTTGAAAACAGTTGTCCTGCTTCATATTTTTGTGAAAAGTATGATACATTTGGTGATTAATAGCATTTCTTTGACAGAATTTTTCAATCAAATGCTCTTTAGAATGAGAATGCCCCTCTCCTTAATGTAGCCTGCAACTGACTAGCAAGTATAAAATTAAGGTTCAAGTCTGAGATGCAATTAAAGTCTTGAGTCTAAATGAATTGGAGATGTAAACAATAGTAGTTTCAAGAAAGACTTTAAAACCAACCTTTTCCCCAAAGACAAAAAAGGGAGATGGATACGTCATATCATGGTTGCTGAAAGGACAGTTGACTGAAGATTTGTGAATGAGAGCATTTCGTCCCTCTGTGGTCAGGATCTTCCTTTTCTCTTTGTGGTAGCACACGTTGGGGTAAGAGCCAAACGTCAGCAGAGAGATCACCACATCCAAGTTATTGTCCGGTCCCACGTTGTTAAACACCTGATTCAGGAGGCACTCTACAAAAAAGCGAGAGAATAAAAATCCAATTCAGAAACTCAAACAACATCTGTGGACCGTAACAAACAGTAGCGCTACACAGACGTGCATTTAGAAGCACAAAATAACCTTCAGGGAAGCCAACGTTAACAAGGATCTCCTTCAGCTGGACCTTTGCCTCCCAGGTCATCCTCAATGTGGGCATGTTCAGCCTCTTGTGCTCACAAAACCTGATTTCTGCATCCTCACCTCCCATCCTGAAAAATTAGGATCTATTTAAATTGCGAATCCCTCAAGAAATTAAAACGTAAACAATACAGTCAGAATGCTAATTTAGTACAATGCCCTCTGGACCCACCGGACTTCATCCCAGGCCTGGAAGACAGAGAGCAAAGCCACGTGATCTGAGAAACGCGTGCCCGCAAAGTTCCTATGAACAAAGCCGAGACGTTTTCCCTCGTTGATGAAGGGCTCGGGGAAACAGGACGCTGCTGAGATGGTGCACACTGCATCTCCAACACTAAACAGCACAATCACATACATAAATACACAGGTAATTAAGGAAAAACAGCTTATTAAAAAGCATATACAATAAAGAAAATTATATAATACACATTATATTTCAATATTTATGATATAATATGCATGTTTATGAATAGACTACCCTTCAGAAGTTTGGGGTCAGTAGGATTTGCAAGAATTTGTTCAGCACACATTACATTGATCAAAAGTCACAGTAAAGGAATTTAAAATGAGCTTTTTTAACATTATAAATTAATGCTTTAATTTAAACTTTCCATTCACCAAAAAGAATGTGTCACGTTTCCACTCAGCAGCACCATGGTTTTCAACATTGATGATGATAATAGTAACAATAATAATAATAATAATAAGAAGAAGAAGAATTAATGCTATTTGAGCAGTAAATCAGCATATTAGACCGATTTCTGAAGCATCATGTGACACTGAAGACTGGAGTAATGATGCTGAAAATTCAGCTTTGATCACAGGAATAAATTGCATTTTAACATGTATTAAAGTAGAAAACTATTTTTAATTGAAATAATATTGTTGATGAAATACATCAAGCCTTGGTGAACAAAGACTTTTAAAAAACGTACTGACCCCAAACTTTTAAACAGTAGTCTATATGCATGTCTATTTATATTTTTTTTAAAATCTTTTTATTAAATTTTACTTTTCATTTTTGGGTTAAATGTGCCCTGAAAGGTTTGAGAGATTCACAGATTTCATAAACATCCAAGGTTGAATGAATAAACTTACTTAAAGATGCATCCCATGATCATCATCTTTCCCAGACGTGGTTCAATGGGCAGCTTGGCCAGAATGCGTCCCAGTGGAGTCAGCTCATCATTACAGTCTAGAGCATCCAGCTCTGGGGAACAACAGAGGATTGTTTGGATTTGGTTCACTTTGACATAAATCCCATTAAGACATTGAAGCTGTACCTCTCAGTGTATGTTCGGCTTCAATAACGGCATCCAATGGAGGTGGCTCAATGGCTTTGGACAGGAAATTCCCGATGGGACCCAGTCTCAGTAGCTTAATGCTGAGGGCCACCTCATGCAGCGGCGTGCGGAAGATTTCTGGAGTCATATGGGTCTCCAGTCTGCATAACAATCAGTGCGATCATCAACATTTCAGATACAGTTTGATTTTGTTTGAGGTATCATTACAACTGAAGAATGACATTTCATACTTTTCAAAACGAGCTCGGCTGCACAGGTGAAAGCAGAATCCGGGTCTGACTCGGCCAGCTCTCCCCTTCCTCTGCTCAAGGTTGGTCTTGGAGGCCCACACCGTGGCATAGTTTGTCATATTGTTGTGAGAAGTGAACAACTTCACTTTCTGCCTAAATAAAACATAATTGGTATTTCAAAGCCATTTGTGGATACAAGGGAGCATATAGAGAATATAAATGTACACCAAAGAAATAGTCCACCCAAAAATAAAAATGCCAATTTATTCACCCTCAAGTCATTTCAAACCTGTATGACTTCATATGTTCTGCATTACACAAATGAAGGCAATGGACGTCAATGGTAACCAAACAGTTTTGGTTAAAACGAACCCAGAAACCAAAAACGACAAAGACAAACGAATATATTTTTAATAAAATCTAAGAGCTTTCTGTCCCTCCATAGATGGCTACGTAACTGACACTTGAGCTTCCGTTGACCAAAACTGATTTTTCTTCAGAAAATTTGGACTAAAGCGCTCAATTCATGTGGATTAGTTTTACGATCTCTTTATGAACTTTGGAAGCGTCAAAGTTTCAGTTGCGTAGCTTTTAAAGGAGGGACAGATTTCATCAAAATCGTCATTTGTGAAGTAATTATAGACAGAATTTTTTGGGTGAACAATCTCTTTAACTCATACAGGTTTGGAATGACATGCAAATGAGAGTTTAAATTTTTGGGGTGAACTTTTTGGGGGAGCTGCTTACTTGCAGGAGTCAAGGACAAAGACCACATCGTTGATGGTGATGCTGGTTTCAGCAATGTTTGTAGACAAAATGACCTGTGTGATAGAAAAATAAAAGTGTTTACAACAAACTAATACATCAATTCCTAAAACTGAACAATAAAACTTCTACAGACCTTAGTCACACCGTCAGGGACGGGCTCGAACACTCGCCTCTGTTCGTCCCTCGGGATTTGAGAGTGAAGGGGCAGGATTCGGTATTGATGACCGCCTTAGAGGGACACAATATTGGAGGAATCACTATTAGTCATAGTCAAGAAATTAGGGGATACCAGTCAAAATATCTGGAGTAAAGATTTCACTTGAGTGCGAGCAGAATATCATTAAATGACAGACCGAAGTGTGGGTTCATCTCCAGGTGTTTCTGCATGGAATAGATGAGGTTCCAGCCTGGCAGGAAGACGAGCACAGCCCCCGGTACTTGCAACGTTTCAATGTACTTCAGCAAAGCCTCGATCAGCTCAAATGGAGTTTCCTTTTCATTCAGCTGAGACATGGCACGCTTGGTCTCAGGAGTATACTCGGGTCCACATATGACATTACAGTTCATCTGTAGACAACAGAAATAGAAAAGTCAAGCTTTTCCAAACTCATTTAATTTATTGAAATGATCCAGTAAATTGTCATGTATACACCTGAACACTGTTGTGGAGTAACTAACGTTTGGTTAGTTAAATAAAGTTGTACTGTAGTAATTCAATTCAATAACTCAAATTATTGATCTAAGATAGTTAACGATATATAGGTAATGTTTTACTTACAGTGAGTATACTGTTCAAAAGTTTGGGGCTGGAAACTTTTTTTTAAAGTCTCATACGTTCATCAAGGCTGCATTTATTTTATCAAAAAATATAGTAAAAACAGTAATGTTGTGTAATATTACAATTCTACAAAACATTCCTTATTATCAATGTTGACAATGTTGTGCTGCTTAATATTTCTGTGGAAATATTACATTTTATTTTCAGGATTCTGTGATGAATAGAAAGGTCAAAAGAACAGCATTTAAAAAGGACTATTCTATTTCTTAATAAAAACCAAATGTTTTGATAATTGGTCTTAATGTTAGTCACTGACAGCACTTTAGTTTTGGTCTTAAATACATGCATTTTACATTTATTTTAATAAGTGGGTAATAATAGATTTTGTTCATTTTTCACCCAACTTAAAACAAAACAAACAAACAAAAAACATACGTCTTCCTCTCCACCATCTTCATCTTTATCTTTTTTCTTCCGGTCCATTGGTGGTGGTACAAACTGAGTCATCTGAATGCAGTCTTCTAGGAAATACTCTGGAGATCGAAAAATACAAATTATAATCCGTTAAAGTTGTCGAAATAACTTAATATAGTCTTTTACAGTCACCACATTCCAAATGAAAGCGCTATTATTGAGAAATGGGTTTCCAAACTTATTTAAGGAATATTTAATCCAATACGTGACATTTAAAACTACATTATAACACAGTGCATTGCGAAAATATGCTTGTAACCTTGTACAGGATGTGCACGTCCATGCACCTCGATGACAGGACAGTTGAAAAAGTATTCCTTAAACATGGTGGTGTCAATGGTGGCAGACATGAGGATGATGCGCACATCAGGGTAAGCCTGGACCACATCTCTCAAGACTACCAACAGGAAATCAGACTGGAAAGAAAAACACACTTGTGAATATAGTGAGACAGGATACCTCTCTAAACTGGTTATATGGTATGGTAATGTTGGACTTACATTTAAATCCCTCTCATGGATTTCATCCACAATCACATGACTGATGCCACGGATACCAGATTCTAGCTTCCTCAGCAAAACACCTGTGAATAAGACATTTTATAAGACGAGATCGTCCAGCCCTGTGTTGCAATCAGAGATTAAGAAGTGGAACTTACCAACTGTGCAGAAGAGGATGCTGGCGTGAGGTCTAGGCAGGACAGACTCAAAACGCACACTGTAGCCACAGCTTTTCCCCACCTCCTCTCCTCTCTCGAAAGATACACGTTCTGACACTGACACAGCACTGATCCGTCTTGGCTAGGAGGATGAAAGGCAGCAGTAACAAGTCACAAAACGGGTCTCTTCGTGGTGACAGAGCACACAAAATGATTACGCATTTCAACAGACTCACCTGTGTAACAACGATATTGCATTCAGATGCTCTGCCTTCCTGTATGAACTCATCCAAGATGTACTGAGGAACCTGAGTGGTCTTTCCACAGCCGGTGGCTCCACGAATGATGACCACCGGGTTATTGTGAATGGCGGACATAATTTGCTCCTTAAAGTTCTTGACTGGCAGCTGACTTCGTTCCTCTAGAATCTGTAAAAAGAACACGCTGCTAGTTGATTTCACAATAACAAGTAGAAAAATGAGAAAACAAGCTGTTTATTAAAAACAGCACACAGTCAGTCACAGGCGATTCACACTCCAGTCCAGAAGGGTGGCGCGCACGGTAAATGCAACCCCCACAACAGGAAAGTAGAACAGACAATCTATGCATTGATGTTTACATGTAATCTCTCAACCAGTGTTTCAACTGTGTGAAGACATAAATAAAACAGCTTGAGAATAATATCTCACATTACATTCTATTTATCTCAGGCATGTCACGTTCACTAGAGGGGAGCATTTTACTAAATATATGCACTATATTAGCCTATATACAGTATTCATTATATTTACTTTAACTGTTAGTAATATCTTATTTAATATACGTTTAACTAGATTTGACATGAAACAAGTTATGACAGTAACTATGTAAATGATTATATTTCAAAAATGAAAAACCGTGACTTCAATACGAAGGTATTTTTTACGAATCGTCATGTTTGTGTATCGTTACACCCCTAATAAATAAATATACATTTGTTTACTCCTTTGTATGACATAATGGGATTTGGAGGGTGTTAGTATTATTGTTTCTTTGTTTGCTTTATAAAATGCTTCCAAATGAAACATTCAAAACTTGTAAATGCCCTAAGTTAAGTCAGGTTAAGTCGTGACGTATTGTCAAGTATGGTGACCCATACTCAAAAATTGTGCTCTGCATTTAACCCATCCAAGAGCACACACACACAGCAGTGAGCAGTGAACAAATGCACAGCTATTGCTCCAGTGCCCGGGGAGCAAATATGGATTAGGTGCCCTGCTCAAGGGCACCTTAGTCATGGTATTGAAAGTCGAGAGAGTGCAGTTCATTCACAATACCCACCTTCAATTTCTGCCGGCGTGGGAATCGAAACCGCAACCTTCAGATTACAAGCCTGACTCCGTCACCATTAGGCCACGACTACCCCAAATACCCAGACTAAAAGTAAAACCCACAAAACTCCAATTTTGATTTCATGAAGTCTTTAAAATGCTGTTTTTTAGCTCACCGTCTGCAGATTTTGGTCCTGTTCAAGCTGATAGTTGAGTTCCTGCAGCAGGTCTGTGCTGATCTGTTCTGGGGTACACTGCAAACCAAAAATAAGTACAATACGTTTTCAGTTGCACGAAGTATAAAACAATACATTTAATTGAAATCATCCGATAAGAAAATTTCAGTGCACAACAACAGACTCACAAATGCCAGCGGTCCTTCGTCGATGTTGGAGCTGGTCCATGGATTCCAGTTGACCTGCGGTGGCGACCATGGCACCACTCCCGCCATGCTCTGCCTTTGTGAGGGCTCAAATTGAGCCAACTTCCCTTGTACCAGAGATACTGGACCGCTGGGGTCCTGAGGCTAAAACAGTACAAAGTTGCTGGCACATACACATACACCACTAATAAATACATCACGTAGGTTTTCTGTCCAACACTTACAGGAGGAGGGATTTGGATGCCAAGTTCTTGTACAACACTGTGCAATTGCTGTTGTAGATCATCACTGACATTCACTTCATATACATCCACCTGTCATAGCGATCGAAACAGGAAGTTAGAGGACTCAAACACACACCTCGAACATAGTTGAAGTGGGGTGTTAAACTCACACTTTCTCCCTCTTTCTTCTTGGTCAGTCCTGTGAAGGCTTCTATAACCCCCAAATGGTAAAGCTGACGGACAAGAGAAAGTGCACAAGACTGGGCGGCCAGCTTCTTTGTGGAGCCATGCTCACGTGCAGAAACCTCTGGAAAAGTAGGACAGCATGAGCAAGGACACAACTTCTGACTGTTGATGTGAAACTATTTGCCCTTGACCTTATAATTAAGTACGTAGAAGGTTTCAAAGTATTTTGATACTTACTCCTACCCAATTGCCTTACAAAGATTGTCATCTCGGCAATAAAACTCCTATAATAGAGCAAGATTTAAAATCAAGACATCCGAACATGACATTTAGGCCACAGATGTCTTTGACAATGTGAACAAAGCACAAACAAACCTCATAAACTGACCTCTTAATCAGCACATGAGATCAACAGTGACATTTCAGCGCTGGGTCCGTACAACCCATCCTCAGAAGGTTTGTTTTTCTGCCAGACTTCTAAGTTACACCTCTCTAGGTACTGGAGAAGTCGAGCCCTGATGGACGAGTGACATCAGAAATCACAACCAGACATTGCTTTGCCTCTCCCACCTCTAAACCCAACCAATCATACTTCACCATGTGACCTCTTAGTGTAGCCTAAGTCATGTCACATGTTTTCCCCCATGTAAGGTTGTGATTTCTGGCATCTCTATTGTCCTCCATCAAGATTACATACTACATGGGTGAATCTCACAAAAACATGTCCAGGTCAGATTTCACCCCAAAATCAAGTAAATATAATACAAGTACTACTACTAGCATTTCGAGATATTTTCCTTTAAAGAAGTCTCTGTTTAAGGACTACAACAAATGGCCGACAAAGTGAGTGAGGACATGTTGGGCTGCTTTAGAGAAGAGGAAGAGTTTTTGTAGTAGAGTGTTGTTACCATGCTGTCATTCTACAACAGACTGTTTCACAAACGTCAATTCAATGCTGGATTTGAACAAACGATTAACATAACGGCACGTGCTAGTCGATGAGTTGAATCAACTCCACAGCAACTACATAAATTTATCCAGTAACCGTTCAGAAACGTCCAGTTTCATTCTAAAAGCTGTAAATTCTTCCCAAGTCTCTCCATCAGTGTCGACTCCGGTTTGAACAATGTAAGGCTGAACACGTTACTGAATATCCTCATTTTGGCTGCGTGAGATTCTCCAGCTTTGTTGTTTTTGAGCAACTGAAGCGCGAGCTGTTAAAGCTCAGACTTCTTCTGGAAAGCGGGACGGGAGCAGCAGCTCATTTGCATTTAAAGGGACACACACAATCTATAATAAATGATCTGTGGGGATTTTGAGATGGAATGTCACAGACACATTCTGGGGACACCAGAGACTGATATTACATCTTATAAAGGGCACAATAGGTCCACTTTAAGATCTCTTTTGTGAAAATTTAATAGGAATTTATATTTTATTCATAAAAAGAAAATTATACAGCGTGTTGTTTTACATTTGATTTATTTATATTAGTTAGTCTAGATGTTTTTACTGTGGTATTTTGTTAAAACCATGGGCAAAATTTCTTCGTCTAAGTTTTCTTTAGGCTGCTGATTTTTTGTTCATGGTATTCAGCTGAGAAGGTTTTGCATTGACTAAATATGTTTGACATCTCAAGGTTTGAATCAGAAGAATCAGAATTGCTAAAATACAAACCAACCCTGGACATCAATGTTTTATCATTATTATTAATAATACAGACTGTTTTTAGAACCATTACTTTTTATCCATTGTGATATTATGGCAATTAAGTATATTATTCCTATTGATTTTCAGTGATATAATTCATTCTTTTGACTCTGGAGTGAAATATGACCTGGACATGTTCTTGACAAGTTTTGTGAGATTCACCCATTTGACACTGTTGCTTTGTAAGGTAACATCCAAGATGACATTGTCTTTTTGTTGTCTGAGATCTCCTTGAGGTTAGATCCACATCAAGGAGTTCTCTGTCGTTGTTTCAGTCGAGCAGAAAAACAAACCCTTTATCCATAACATTACATTAAAATGCAAAGCATGATTTCTTTTTTAGACGAGACATCATTGAAAATATTTAGTTAATATCTCTCTCAAACAGCAGGTGGAATGGGTTCAAAACTAAGCTGTTGTAGTAAATGGCTGTTTTAATGGAAATGTTCTGACCTGTTGTGGTCAGGCCCAACTTGGCTGTACTTGTAGTCAGTTTGGTTTTTCTCCTTCTGAAAGAACTGGTTCAGACGGGCCTTTGCATTGTCCAGAGTCCAGTTCCCATGCAGGCCAGCGTTCAGATCAACTTCCTCTGATTCAAGGGTCTTGTGGAATAAGGAAAATAAACCTTAATTCTCAGAAATGTTTTATAATGGTGGTCATTACACAGCAAACGGGCTAAAAATGAAGAGTTACCGCTTTGTCTTCCTGTTCCTCTCTCTTGGAGTAATATTGCTGCAGGTTGGCTCCTCGCTCCCATTGGGCATTACCAAAACCAGAGTAGCCCAAACCTGTGACTCCATGAACGGGGGCAGAATGCTCAGAAGGTTCTGAGACTAAAGAAGACTTCAGTGTTAGAAATAGCTGTTTTAGTCAATGCTTAGTGACAGTTAGCTAACTAGTCCATGCCGGTAGATGCCTTACTACACCAATCTGTGGCCAAAAAGCATCTTTCTCCATTGACAGCCATTTACAAGTAGCTGTGTATTCTAATTAAGTATTCAGAAAGCAACGTCTAAAGCAGATACTTCATTACATTATAGCAGATGTTATGTTTTAGTAAGTAACTGGATTAATTTCAAGTCTCTCACCTGATTCCTTCTTCACAGCCAGATGTGGAGGTAGTGGACAGTTGGATGGGAGATTTCCAAACTCACCACCACCACCACCACCACCACCACCTTCTTCATTCCCTCCATCAAGAACACTCACCTGAAAATAATAAACGTAAACTCAGACCTTCCTCATAACCCACAACAGATGAGCAGTGACCAACACAGATGTGATACCGACCCCCAGAGCAGGAACTTCACTAGGACTTATTTCTTTCGTCCGAACAAGATAATTCACAAAAATCTCGGGCAGCATTGGACTGAGCATCCTTCTTGTTGGTGGAATTTCCCATGCCAATGTAATTGTAACTGTCCACACGCACCTTAGGGAAGAAGCATGGTTTAAAACAGTTCTCAAACAACACCACCACACACATATACATAAACATAAACACACACACACATATACATATATATATATATAATATATATATATATATATATATATATATATACATACATATACACACACACACACACATAAATATACACATATACACCCATATACATATATATATTTATTATATACACATTTTATATATATTTGTTATACACATATATACATATATATTTATTATATACACATTATATATACATACACCTAAATATATATATATTTATTATATACACATTTTATATATATATATATATATATATATAATATATATATATATATATATATATTTATTATACACACATATATACATACACCTATTTATATATATATATATATATATATATATTTATTATACACACATATATAACATACACCATATATATATATATTTATTATACACACATATATACATACACCTATATATATATATATATATATTATACACACATATATACAGATATATATATAGTCTCATATTTAACTTTATTCTTACCTCACACACAAATTTCTGTCTGTTTTTATTCCCAGCTGCTCGGATGTCATAGTTCGGTGTTAACTTCTTTTTTCCACACCAAGCATACAGGAAGTTCTTAATGTCCGCCATTATTGACGGCCTGCATGTATATTAGATTAATATTACGATTAGGGGGGAAGAAGAAGAAGAAGAAGAAGAAGAAGAAGAAGAAGCATTTCTCAGAGAGAAACGCAACTCTGAACTGAGTGCAAATGCAAAATGATAAACAGTAACTCAAGGCGAGAATAACTGTATCCATCTAGAGGACTCAACAAGCTAATAGTTAAAAGTTTAAACTGTAAACACAAGAAATATTTCAAATGCCAATCTAAACAGATTTCTTTAGCGATATGTCTGCAGCAATGAATGGGCTAACATTAGCTAGCCCCCTACAGACATCTTCACACCATTTAAGAAAATGACCATAAAGTAAAACTATTAAACAAAATTAAGATGAACTACTTTACGTTTGTATCATACCAGAAAAAGACCCTCTCACGCAAATCCAAACAAGACGTACACGATGTTAAGAAAAGTGCGTATGTTACAGGACGACTAGCATTGCTGTAAACACAGACCAGGAAGTGACGTCGCACTCAAACGCGGATTCGTCCAATTTTTAATCCAGTTTGTTTGGAGCAGTGAAGGTTAGTTGTAGATTATTCCTTGGTATATCAGATATGGTTTTAATATTATTTCTAATTTTTCATAATTATATTTAGACATTTCTATATTCACTTAATATAAAAGTAAATATTCCGAATACAATGAGAAAGATAAACTTTTAAATTAGTAGTAATAAAAAACAAGATAAAGCAGATAATGTGATATATATATATATACACACACACAGGGCTGGGTAGGTTACTTTTAAAATGTATTTCACTACAGATTACAAAATACATGCTTTAAAAAGTAATTTGTAACGTATTTCGTTACATTGCTCAAGTTTAGTAACTTAATTTAAATACTTTAAAGTACTTTGGAATACTAATAAGTGTGGAACAAACACAATAAAGGTAATCGCGAGTTTTTATCTCACAATTCTGACTTTTTCCCTCAGAATTGCGTGATATAAAGTTGCAATTGCAAGTTATAAAGTCAGAATTATGAGATATAAACTCGCAATATTGAAAAATGTAAAAATTATGAGAAATAAACTCGCAATATTGAGAAAAGTCAAAATTACGATAAAATCACAATATTGAGAAATGTCAAAATTATGAGATATAAACTGAAAATATTGAGAAGTCATAATTATGAGATATAAACTCACAATATTGAGAAAAATCATAAGAAATAAACTCCCATACTAAATTCACAATTGCAAGAAAAACTATTCTGACTTTATAACTTGCGATTGTGAGTTTAAATCTCGAAATTCTGAGAAAAAGAATTCAGAATTGTGAAATGCAAACTCACAATTGTGAGAGGGAAAAACAAATTGTGAGAAAAGACCTTTTTTACAATTATAAAATGACTCACAAAACATGAAAACAGTCGTGGATCATCAGGTCATGACAGAACAGTTAAGTTTGAGTTTCAATTTTTTTTTTTACAAATTCAGTCATTTTGTTCAGGACAGTACTAAATAAAAATATGTATGATCTCTCTTAAAAGTATTAAAATGTTGATGAAACTTAACTCCACTTTTTCAGACTGTCAGAGTCAGAGAATCACCAATTGCTGTTTAAATGACAATAAAATTCAAAGTAATCACTTTGGTCTTCTAAAATAACTGTAATCTGATTACCACCCATTTAAAATGTAACTGTAATGAAATACAGTTACTCAAATTTTGTATTTTAAATACGTAACTAAGTTACTTGTATTTCGTTACTCCCCAACCCTGTATATACACTACAGTTTTTCAAAAAGACGTCTCATGCTCACAAAAGTTGCATTTATTTGACCCAAAACACAGTAAAACCAATAATATTGTGACATTCACTTCCCTTTAAAGTAAAAAAAAAAATACTTTAAAATGTACTTTATTCCTGTGACGTTAAAGTTAAATTTTCAGCATCATTACTCCAGTCTTCTCTGTCACATGACCCTTCAGAAGTCATTTTAATATGCCGGTTTGATTCTTAAGAAACATTTCTTATCAAGGTTGAAAATAGTTGTGCTGCTTAGTATTTCTTGTGACCTTGATACGGTTTTTGTTATCATTTTCAGGAACCGCAGTGTGAAGAACTGCATGAAGAAACTGACAGACTAAATCCAGAGGAACTGCGGCAAGTTTACATATAAACAAAGAATATAATAATAATTAATATAACGGTAATATAAAGCCCAATAAGGCAGAATGAAAGGAAGAGAAAGCAGAAATCAGTTTCAATGATCAATGAGGCCAAAATCCATCTTTATTCAATGCTCAGCGTTCAAATTTGAGACTGACCGCAAGTACATTGCTACGAGAACAGCAAACATTGAGGAGTCCCGTGCCACAAAAGATTAAAGGCATTGATGCTCATATTGACAGAGTGAGAACAGTGGAAAAACAATGACTTTTAATAAAGATAACCGACAAACAATGAAGAGGGTCAGAAGAAGGGCAGTGAGGCTGTCTAGAACAAGAGGGCAGTGAGACTGAAGATTGGTGGTTTCACAGCACTCTGGTCAGATACACGGGCAAAAAAAAAAAAAAGATTGGTTGAGTGACAGTCAAAAAGCCTACATATCTGAATAAAAACCGTTAATTCAGTTCAGTATTTTATTTCATTACACCTACTGCTTCAGTCGTCTTTTTAGTAACATATCGATGAGCACACTTAAATATCTTTTGTAACTTTGCACTTGAACTGTCCTTAATCGTGTCCTTTCAGTTAGTCACCTAAAAATTAGATGTAACAACCTTTTGCAAGATGATAACATAAAATAATAATAATAATAATAAAAAAAAAAAAAAAATAGAAAATTTGTGTTAGAAAACGGCGTGCATAAAAATGCCTTCCATCCATTTCTGCCTGTCAGATTCTGCAACTTGCGGACATTTACATCTACGGCTGATACCTATGTGCTTTTCTTCATATTTTCTTTTAAAACAACTCTATTTTAAGATATGTACATCTCCTTCATATATCTTAGGCAATAATTAAAAATCTTTTTGCAATCTTAAATCAGCATTTATGCGTAAATCAGTATTAAAAAAACACAAACTCACTGACTCAGAACCGATACTATGCTTAACTCTCCCACGCAATTTCAAAACACTCCTCTGCAGTAGCATTTCTGTACATAACCAATATTAGATAACGTCTATATACACATTAATAACCAGACATTCCTCGCAATCGCATTTATACAGTAGTCAGTCAGTTTTTTTAGGCATGTAGTCTGGGTACTCTGTCCCTGTTGAAGTCGACCGATCGGTGCCGGTGATCTGTTTTTGGAGCACCAATCGGCACGGATCATCAAGTCCATGAGCACCGATCAGCAGCTGCTGTTCTTGAACTCTCCGTTCTCCGTGATGGAGAGCTTGGTGGGGTTGGTGGGCGACAGGCCGTTGCGGAGGTTGTGCATGCTGTATCGCTCTTTCACCTGAGTGAGGGCACTCATCAGCCGAGAGTTAGCTGCATCCAGGGAGCTGATCCTCTTCTCCTGCAAGAGAGAGAGAGAAGTTCATCAGAATCTGGAGGTCAAATGTAACATACAGGTGATATTAGTGGATCTTAACATGACAAAGGAATATTCAAGGTTAAATATTATATCCCACCCTCTGCGATTCAGATGCAGAAGACAGGAGCTCACAATTTGACATAAATTAAATTGTCAAAAACTTAACTAAATAGTCTTTATTCACACATAATAACCAAACAAATGATTAGGATTAAAGGATTAGCTCATTTTAAAATGAAAATAACCCCAAGCTTTCCTCAACCTCACGCCATCCTAGGTGTTTATGACTTTCTTCTTTCTGATGAACACAATCGGAGTTTTATTAATAAATATCCTGACACATTATAGTGGCAGTGAACAGGACCGACGAGTTTGAAGCTCAAGAAAGAGCATCTATCCAAAACAAAATGTACTCCACACGGCTCCGGGGGGATAATAAAGGCCGTCTGAAGCGAAGCGATGCGTTTGTGTAAAAAAAAAATATCTAGTTTCCGCCAGACGGTCTTCCGTATTCTACTTGGAAGGAACGTGTAACGCCTCTCGCAGTTTGAAACGCTTACGTATACGCCTTCTGTAGTCAACTTATGAAAACTGACGCGACATCAGTTACTCTTTCTTCGTAAGTTGAATACGGAAGACCGTCTGGCGGAAGCTAGATATTTTACTTCATAACTTGTTAAATCTGGATATTTTTTGTACACAAACACATCGCTTCGCTTCAGACGGCCTTTATTAACCCCCTGGAGCCGTGTGGAATACATTTCGCTTTGGATCGATGCACTTTCTAGAGCTTCAAACTCGTTGGTTTGCGTCAGGGTATTTATTAATATAACTCCGATTGTGTTCATCAGAAAGAAGATGATCATATACACTAAGGATGGCTTGAGGGTGAGTAAAACTTACTGTCATTTTAAAGTGAGCTAATCCTTTAACTTTTAATTGTATTTAACCATGAATATTCTTGATTGATTACAAATAAACTATAATAAAATTATAAATGTGAAATAATGAAAATAAAAATAGCGGACATACACGGTGAAACTAAACATATGCAAAAATATAACAAAAATCAATAAATTTAATATTTTATTATGTGTACACATATATATATATATTTTAAATATAACCAAATCAACTACTTTCATATGAAGATAAATTCAATAAGACAAATAATAGACATGAATAGGGCCCATTCATAATCATCTGACAAACAGTCAAGCAAGTGTCAGGCAATCGCATGTGCTACAAGAATCTGCCTTCAAAAGAACACACACACGCCACACACACACACACACACACACGCCCCACACACGCCCCACACCCGCACACACGCACACACCCGCACACGCGCACGCGCACACGACACACGCCCCACACGCCACACACACACACCCCACACACGACACACACACACACGACACACACACACACACACACACACGACACACACACACGACACACACACGACCCACACACGACCCACACACACGACACACACACGACCCACACACGACCCACACACGCCACACACCCGCACACACGCCCCACACACGCCCCACACACACGCCCCACACACGACACACACACACGACACACACACACACACACACGACACACACACACGACACACACACGACCCACACACGACCCACACACGCCACACACCCGCACACACACGCCCCACACACGCCCCACACACACACACGACACACACACGACACACACACACGACACACACACACGACACACACACACACACGCCCCACACACGACACACACACACACGACACACACACGACACACACACACGACACACACACACGACACACACACACACACACACACACACGACACACACACACACACACACACACACGACACACACACACGACACACACACACGACACACACACACGCCCCACACACGACACACACACACGCCCCACACACGACACACACACGACACACACACGACACACACACGACACACACACACGACACACACACACGACACACACACACGACACACACACACGACACACACACACGACACACACACGACACACACACGACACACACACGACACACACACGACACACACACGACACACACGACACACACGACACACACGACACACACGACACACACACGACACACACACACGAGACACACACCACACACACCACACACACCACACACACCACACACACCACACACACCACACACACCACACACACCACACACACCACACACACCACACACACCACACACACACACGACACACACACGACACACACACGACACACACACGACACACACACGACACACACACGACACACACACACACACACACACACACACACACACACACGACACACACACGACACACACACGACACACACACGACACACACACGACACACACACACGACACACACACGACACACACACGACACACACACGACACACACACACGACACACACACGACACACACACGACACACACACGACACACAAAAGGGCAAGTTTGTGACGACAGCAAAAAGAGGACAACTCAAATCCGGCAGAAACGTCTTGCATAGACAAAACCAGAGAAATATAAAACTAAAAATGAATTATCTGCTGAGGGCAGTAGCAATTTGTGTGGCGTGCGCACACACCGACTAGGGTGCTGGGAGTGTGGCAGCATGGGCAATCGGGAAGTGACTAGGCAAAAATAAGGAGGGAAAACAAACAAACAAAAAAAAAACAGCAGCCAAAGCTAGAGCTCACAGATACCAGGTACTGAATCTGCTAGGACGTATCCCTGTAACACACATTCCTCAACAGCACTAAATATCAGGAAGATGCTCTGACAGGGGGGGAAAGCATGAACGTTCACTAACCCCAAAGAGAATTTCGAAAGTGAAATGACAAAACAGCCTACAACCAAAAAGCTGAAGTATGTAAACATTTAAGAATCTGTTTTAAAAGGTAAAGTGTGTAATTTTGCTACTAATGTTGCCATGAACAATTTCATTCCATCTGCAATCCCAAAATGATTTTGAAGCCCAAAAAAAATTCATCCATCCATTCTAAAAAATAATCCATATAGCTCCATGGGGTTAATAAAGCCCTTTTGACGCAATGTGTATTTAAAACTTTATAAATTCAAACAACTAGCTTCCGGCAGACGACCGTACGCAAGCGCTGTGCAACAAACTCAAGCTCCTCCAACCTTTCTCTTTAAAAATGATCATTTTAGACTTCTAATTTGTGACGGGTGTTTTGTTTTGCTCTATCCTCTGCTCTTCCGCATTCGTCATTACATTGTGTTGGGTCAGAGGTCACTCTTCTTGCCGTTTGCCGGAAGCTAGTTATTATAGTTGCAAATATGGATATTTTTCTTACAAAATTCATCACTTCAGAGAGCTGTATTGATTACTTTTATGATGGATGGATGCACTTTTTTGGCTTCAAAATCTCACCCACCCTTCACAACCATTATAATGCTTGGAGGAGCAAGGAATTTTTTTTTTAATACAACTCTGATTGTGTTTGACAGAAGATACATACACCTAGGATGGCTTGAGGGTGAGTAAATCATGGGGTTAATTTTCATCATTGGGTGAAGTATCCATTGAAGTTAACCAACAAATGGTTGCATTATAGTGATCTCCACACATTACATTGGGATAGAACGTCTTTTAAACGCTACACACTTCACCTTTAAGTCTTGTTTTATTACATCGTCTGAAGTGGAGAGAAACGAAATGGCTTAGAGGACTGAGTGTTGCACAGGTTCAGGCCAGGCATGGGTGTTGGATTGGGGTGTGCTTACACAAGCCTAGCTGCTCTGCAGGAGCAGAACTGTCTGCTTGTACTTGCCTGCTGGTATTACCCCAGTTCCATTAGCGACCTGGAATTCAGTAGGACACAGTAACAATGAGCCAGTCAGCAGCCTGCTTTAATACCATCTGAGGTTTAGCAGGGAGTTCAAAGCATACCACTGTGCAGCACACACAGGCCAGCACCTCACAACCAGACAATAGACTAAGATGATCTCCAAACTCACACTAAAGTTGCCTTGCATTTATCATGCTGGTTAATATGGTCCTCTGCAGTACCTGTGCATCAATGATCTTCTGTTTGGCATCTATGACGGCCTGCATCTCCGCATGGTCTCTCTTCAGTTCTTCTTCCACGGCCATCAGCCTATGAAGCACAAATGACACAACACCCTGTCAGATTTCACAATTACAACTTTTACATGGTAGGTTTTTGGTAAGTTAGATATTTTTGTTTAGATAAATGTTATTTTATATATTGTACATATGAACAAGATGAATTAAAGGTCTACTACGAAATTAATTTTATTCAGCAAAGCTACATTAAATTGATCAGTTACAAGACTAATGTTATAAAAGATTTTATAGTTTCAAATAAACGCTGTTTGTTTAAAAAAAATCTATTCAAAGAATCCTGAAAAAATATATCATTAGGCACCTGGTGTTAAGATTGAGTGTTTTGGTCGATTGGATCACAAATGGACAATGCTAAAAACAGGTGTAAAGAGTTTTGAGCTTGTCCACTTTCGACCACTTCCAAAGGTCGAACTCACACGGTCGAATGCGTTCGAACGGCGACAAAAGACGCTTACTCTCTGCCTACTGACCTAATGCATAAACATTATGGGAGGCACACTAGCCAGATGAGATTTAGACATTGTCGGCTGAAGACCCTAGTTTGGTTTGAAGACGAAAAATGTACCAAGCACAATGTTCTCTCACCACTCCTGATTTCTAACACACACTCACAGCGTTCAGCGTGTCTTGGGGCTGTCAGAACAGAAATAAAAGCTGCTGGTCTCCGTATGTTTTTCCATGATCTCCGGCCGGTCATATGCAAATTGCGCGAGCTTAATTTGTTCATTAGATCAAAAGATCTGAAAAGTACCATATTTTTCACCCATAGACCCTTCTAATTTGTCGACCAAATCGGACAAATTAGAATGACTTCTGAAGGATCATGAGGCACTGAAGACTGGAGTAATGCTGAAAATTCAGCTTTGCCATAAATTAGGGTTTTGAAAATTGAACGTTCATATGACTTCGATGATCTTTAACAGGTTACAAAGCAAATGTACAGATATCCTTGATTTTTACTAAAAATTTTTTGCAATTAAAAGTGTAAGATTTCCACTCTTTAATGAATACTGTAACAGGGCTCCAGACTAACTTTTCCACTGGTTGCACTGGTGCTACCAATTTTGTCAGTTGGTCGCACCAGCACATGATTTGGTCGCACCTTTTTTTTTTTGCTACAACAATTTTAATCAATGCATGCTTGATGAATAGTACTTTTAAATATTAATATTTAATATTAAGATTAATATTAATCTTAAATATATTAAATCACAGTGGCTGATGGCCGATATAAATCTGGTATATATATCTATAATTTACATTTATTTTAATTCAAATGTAATATTATATGTATATTTGATCGCGTTTCCCGTGAAGCTGAACTGAAGTCTGAATTCATTTCACACAGATCGACTGTCACCCGTTCACGCGGGTTACAAACACTTCAGAAAATCTCACTTTTGTATTCGAATAAATCTGCAAGGTCTATGAAATTAAATGTTAATTAGATATTCAGAGATTTGTTTTAATGATATAGATGTGTATTTGCTGAATGTTTAATTTAAATGAGAAAATATTAGCCTTTAGTTTGCCTTTCTGTAACTAATAATATAAAAGCAAACAATGTACTTTCTCACATACAGTTTACTTTCTTTCTTTGTTGCGGTTGGTCAGACAAAATAAACCAAACATTTTAGTCCATTCACATTTGAGTCTATTTTGTCCAGTCAGTTTGAGTCGCTGACAGACTAACTGCGCGTGACCACTGGAGCGGAGCGCGAGCATGTTCAACGCACCAGCGGTTACGCAATGAAAGCAATGATGCTGCGTTTGAATTTTCGCGACAGAGACGTGCTTATATACATTACCTCGACAACACTATTTGACATTAGCGCGGGCCAAACATTCTCTCGCGGCCTATTGAGGAACTCTGGTCTAAGCCATTGCTGTTGAAGTAACTTAATGCATTTCTACCTGTGCGCTCATTATCATGTGTCTGTGTGCTGGCTCGTCCTTTCCACCAGCATCCTTCAACTCCAAACTTTGTTTTTTTTTATGATTATTATTCAGCGATTAACCTTTTCATTTTTATATGGCTTAATTCCGAAATTTGGCGCGTTTCATCATCATTGTGCAATGCGCGTGTACGTTCGCTCTCTAGCGGTTAATATATAGAACTCCATGTGTCTTGCGGAAGAACATTGTAGCCGGAACTACTTCTCTCTGTTTGTCTATGACTAGTCACGCAGGGACTGTGATACTCCGCAGCGCAGCCGAGCCCAGTCTGAAATAGTCCGAATATAAACACTTATTATAGGCGCGCCGTAGTGATTCAGGATAAGACAAAAACCCGGTTTGGAAAATGGATTCATGATGTACTCATTCATTATATAAATTTTGTTCATTTTGAAAGCAAAACGGTTACGGACGGCAGCAGCTGCTGATACCTCGTTCTGTTACACACGCGCGAATAACATGATCATGTACTCGCACAAATGCGACTATATAAAATTTTTACTCGCACATCGTTAAAAAAAGGTCGCATATGCGACCATTTTGGTCGCAGTCTGGAACCCTGCTGTAACTTTACTCACACTCTGCTTGCTCATACACTCACCTGCAGATAATACTCTTCATCTGGCTGTCTTTCTCTTCCTGCTGTCTGCGCAGACGGTCCTCGCTGTCCTCCAATCGAGCCTTGTATTCCAAGAGCAGCTTCTGCATCTGCTGTTCCTGTGCCAGTAACCGTCTCTCATACTCCTCGAGTCGCCGGCTAGATGTCCGCAGACGCTCCTTCAGCTTTGAGATCTCCTGTTCGTACTTTAAAGAAGAAGATTAGAACATCTTAAAAACGTCTAAAATGCTTATTTGCAGGCATTTTATTTATTGCGTTTAGTACCTTCTCTACATGTTTGGCATCGTCTTTGCTCGCGCCTTCCTCTTCCTCATCTTCATACTGGCCGTTATTTAAGACCCATGCGGCAGTTCGCTCCACTGGGGACATGGTGACTGACTCTACGGGTGACTGGACCTTATGGACACGAGCAAACAAAGCATTATTTGGGCTCAAACCTTTACAAATAAAGCAAACTCTCCTTCCTCTTTACCTGTTTGGTGCCTCGCCCTCCTGGTACCGAGCTGTCTTTGGAGCATGTGGACTGCTGCCTGGATCTCTCACCGCTCTGCTGCATGGGTTCGGTGTTGACGCTGCTGCTACTACGGAGGGAAGTGCTGTGAGGGAGTGATCTTTGGGTTCGAGCCCCTGCGTTTCCTGCCACCAGCCCCACTCCTCGACTCTGCTGCTCCACCTTCACGATATGCGCCGTACCGGTGCCGCTCTGCCTCGGTACGGCCACCACCTGGGCTCCCGAGTGCTGGTCTGCCAGGGGCGGGTGCCAGCGGGCCGTGGGAGGAGGCGTCTCCTGCCCCTGGATGCTTTTGCGACTGAGTTCCTCCTCCACACTGCTGGTGGAGGGCATCCGGGCTCTTTGAGGTGCTCCCCGCCCACCTGACGCGCTGGGGCTGGCGCTCCGAGAACTGCCCGTGCTCAGGTTCTCCGAGCTGGAGTCCGGCTGCAGGGACTGGGCAGAGTGCGTGGACTGGGTCGAGTGCGTGGATTGTGCGTGCAGGTTACTGAGGTGGTAAACGGGGTTTTGGAAAGACAACGGTTGCAGGCTGCGCTGTTGGCTGAGGGAGGGGTGGATAGGGCGACGCACCTGCGGGGCACTCTGGGGCAAATTGTCCCTCAACTGGGGAACTTTCGGATGGACGGGGGGCTGGAGGAGGTGTGGAGGAGGGACAGGGCCGATGGAAGCTTGAGAGCCCACACGGCCTAATCTAGGAAGGGCTTCGTTGAGAGGGTTGGGAACTGGATGCCCCTGTGCCAAGTAAGAGTCCTGCAGGTCCATTAAAGATATGCTGCGTCCGTTTGGGAGTGGGCTATCTCGCTCCTCTTTGTCAGAAAAGCTCATGCTGTGCGCGGAGGACTGCTGACCCAATAAAGGATGCTTCCCTCGGACTAAGGCCTCCATGTGCTCCTGGACAGGAGATTTGATGCTCCTCATTTCGCTGGGGAATGAGATATTCAAGAATGAATATATGAGAATAATGCGCTCATACCATTGCACATGATAGTCAAATTTAGTCTCAGAGAGTTACTTGTGTCATTGTAACATACAGGTACAGAACACTGGTGTGTTTCTTTCTTTGTCCTATACCCGTTGGCCTTCTCAGAGAAGTATATGTAAGCTTGCCAGCCATGTGTTATGAAGCGTTTTTAAAGCAAGTTGTAATAAAACAAATGTTGCAACAGATCTTTTCTTCTTTATTTTGTCATACATCCGAGTTCAATTCATCAAGTTCAATTCATCGGTTGTTGATTAAGCAGATCTGAATGCAAGCTTGGTGTCAATTGTAAGGCAGATACTAGGGTTTAAAGTCCCACTGAAGTGCCTTGAAACACACAGCATTGTTCAGCGTGTTGACCATTTCCACTAAAACAGTAAGACAAGGCGGGACAAAATTGCCAATAGAGTTTCATTTATATCACAGCTCATCAGTCTCAGCTAGGGCCGTTAAGCCGCAGTTTCCTCCTAATCTCTAACCATTTCTCCTCCTAATATGTTCCATTATCACTTTAAAATATAGCATCCTGTACAGAATTCAAATGGGTCCGATTAGTTTTGTGATCTGCGCCGACTCGCGCATATGATCCTCTCTCTGCCATCATGTCTCTGGACTAGAGCTGCGGCAGTTCGCATGAAACTAACATGAAACCTCATGAGACTTCATTTGCCTCAAAAGAAAGCATTTTTACACTGTCTGAATGGTTCCCTATCCCCTATAAAGTGCTAAATTCACCATGTAGAAAATAGTAAATGGGTGAACAAGTGACCAATTTCAGCCTCAGCTTCAGCGTCTATTTATAGTGTAGGGGACGGGACGCTTCAGATTCTAGAGAGCATTTGATTGGACAGAAAATCTGATGAGAAGCTGAAGTGCAGGGTGATGTCATCAGAATCACTGATCCATATTGGCAGAAGTGAGAGAGTTTTGAACCCTTACATATTCTAAATACAAATTGTGTCATTTTTTTTGGAGCACACCAACTCATAGATAACCGTAAGGCTAACATATTCATACTAAAAGCAAATAAACCTCAGTTTTGATTTCATGATGATTAAGCCGAGTCAATTTTAATTAAAAAGCACAGGAAAAGCTCATGAATAATTAGTTCAATGACATAAGTTCAATAAAATGCCTTTAGAAGGTAGATAGGGTGAATTTTTATCTATATAGGAGGTCTAAAGATATGTGAACCTCTATGATACATCTTCCTTATGGCTTTAAAAGATTTGAAATGTAGCACAGGAGACATAGATATCAAAATAAAGAGAATTATGTCCTACCTATCTGCTGGGTCTTCAAATATTCTCTGCAATCCTGAGGACACACTTCCACTGATGTCATGAGTGGAGCTATGGTCCTGGAAGCGCCTGAGCTGCTGCTGGATGGGGGTGGGACTGGACAGAGAGCGGGTAATATCGCCAAGGATTCGCGGCAGGGGCCCCAGTTTGGCCACCGTCGCCTGCAGGAAGGAATTGTCACCCTGGGTTGGTGCGTTACCATGGTAACCACATTACGGACCACAGAGGGCAACCACATGAAGCCCGAGAGTTTGAGGGTGCAGATGGCAGATTGTTGGGTTGGCAGGAGGTTTTTTTTTTTTTTTTTTGGTTGGTCGAGATAGTAGGCACCATAATGCATTGGTGGTAGGACAGCGTTACCATGGAGACACAGTGTGTCGGACAGGAAAGGGTGGAATGTATAGTGGCATGGGTAAACAGAGGAGAAAACAAAAGGAAAAAAAGTCAAATTAGGGATAAATAAAAGAAAAACCAAACACATGCTTCTACAAAATTGACAAAAGCCATTCCAAAAACAACAAACCAAAACAAACAGGGTAAAAAAAATGGTCAAACACAGGGCATGCATCGAACAACAACAGAATGTTATGTCTGAGACAAGATAAAAGAAAGGTTGAGATGATTTAACTCATGACAGGAAACAAAAACATTGTGCAGGGAGGTTTTAATCGCAGACCAAACAAAACCATGCTCCAGACGCAACAGGTCAGCAAGAGTTAGGGGAAGGGCACGTGGGAATGCATGAATGCGCTGTGTCCAATGCCATCAGACAAATGGTTTCAGTTTAAACAGGGACAATAACCTCGAGGATAATCTAGACAATGAGTTAATGTAATAATAATAATAATAATAACACTGAAAATAAAGTGCAAAGCTTTTTTGGTCACAAACAGCCCTTTAACAGTACTGCAAAGATAACATTTAAAATCAGCTACAACCTTACGACGTTTAGTGGGGATCAAGCGTTACTGACATAAAGCACACAGCTCAACATAAAACATTTGCGGCAATACCTCTGAGGTATGAAATGTGCTTTCTGATTTTGAGACATGGGCACTCTTAATACTTAAAAGGTTATTACTTCACCCAAAAATGAAAAGTCTGTCATCAATTCCTAACCCTCATGTCGTTCTACACATGTAAGACATCTTAAGAACACAAATTAAGATATTTTTGATGAAACCCATGAGCGTTCTGCCCTCTGATAGACTGCAATATAATTACCACATTCAAGGCCCAAAAAGGTAGTAAAGACATTGTTAAAATAGTCCACATGACTGCAGCGGTTCAAACTTAATGGTATGAAACGACGAGAATACTTTTTCTGCGCAAAAAGCAAAAATAACGACTTTATTCAACAATTTCTTCTCTTCCCTGGCAGTCTCCTACGCTGTTGACATAGTGTAAACAATGCAACGCTTCCGTGTTCTATGTTAAAACGTCGGCCCGGTATTCTGATTGGCTGTCAGTGTTTCATTCTTCAACTGCTAGTTCTGAACGTGATCCCAACGATATTGTTTCTCTATATTGTTCTAGTTATAGCTGTGGTGTGGACAGTGCTATTCTTATACATTTAAAAACCCTATCTTTATTGTTATTTTTATAACCCAGTATTGGCCGACGTGAGCAAAATGTTTACACTATTCAACAATTCTTTCCCCTCCCAGTCAGTCTCCTACGCTGTTGACGTAAAGTCGTTATTTTTGTTTTGTTTTTGCAGACAAAAGTACTCTCGTTACGTTACAAAATTAAGGTTGAACCACTGTAGTCACATGGACTATTTTAACAATGTCTTAAGTACCTTTCTGGGCCTTGAAAGTGGCAATAACATTGCAGTCTATCGGAGATCAGAAAACTCTAGGATTTAATCAAAAATATCTTAGTTTGTGTTCCAAAGATGAACGAAGGTCGTACAGGTTTGGAACGACACGAGGATTAGTAATTAATGACAGAATTTTCATTTTTGGATGAACTAACCCTTGTAAGGTGCACTCCGTAATTTGTTTTTTCTTTGTTTATGTCAAGTAATATTCTTCTTGTGCAAGTTGCATTTGTTTATGTTGTGCAAGTATTGTTCATTTCTATATCGAAAACTTTTTAATGAAGACAAAATTACTGAGTGAAGAGGTTTACACAGCACCTCTGCGGGCAGGTGCATTTTTAACCCCCAGTTGTCACGTCTTATGAACAAATAGAACCTCAACTGTTGTAAATCTTTGTCAAATCAGACTTTAGCCAACAGTAGATTTCATTGTAAGAGGTATTGTTGCAGTAAAAAGGTTTGGAGGGATTGCTGTACCTTGTCCAGCTGAGACACCACCTCCCACAGAAGTGAGTGAAGCACTGACAGCTCGCGGCCCAGGTCGATGTAGCCCTCAAAGCCTGGGGTGTTGGAGATTGTCTCAAGATTCGATATCTCAAGCAGAAAACGTGTCATACCAGCCCACTCGTGCTCCAGGAATTCATTCATGAAGGCCATGTACTCTTCTTTGTTCCCGAATCTGATGTAACAGAGAATAAGAAATGCATAACAAATTCTAAAAGGCAGAAACCTGACACTGAAGTTTCACAATGACTGCATTTACATGCACAAGAATATTACAAAATTAATACATAACATTAAATCAGAATTTGGTCATATTCTGAATATCATGTAAACCGTTAACCTGATTGCTGTAACCCAGACCCATTGCTGTTTTCTGTTTTTTGGCTAATATCGATTTTAATTCTGTAATTAAAATAGATTACTTTTTTGATCATGTTTTAAATTAGAAAAGTTCAAAAAACGCATGCGATAAGGTATACTAGCTAGTTTATTGCTGTATCATCAAATAATCTTCATTGAACATGGACTGGATCCATTTAACATTCAACAGGCCAACATAAATACAACAGAACAAATACACATTTGAAATAAACAGTGCTAGTCAGGTACTTTTCAGTTACAGAAATTGAATAAAGTAATTAAATGCAAGATAAATTAAATGCATTTTAATCCTTATTAAAGTTACAAAAGTTAGTCAGTCAAGAGCAGTGAGCGATTATTTTTTGCCTTTTGTTTGATTAATGTTAAAACACAGACAGCAGCAGGAATATTAGGCTGCTATCACTTTAAGAGCTGCACGCATCCACATTTCATTTCTCAACTGTTTACGTTCACTTAAGCCATAACTGTGTTTCCTAGGATACTTGGCATAATTTTGTACGTTTCAATTTGTTTTGGCATTTAATTGTTTTACCCAAAGAAAAAAGTTGGATTATGCAACAGACATTATACAACTTCTGTGCCTTCACGCAGTTAATCAATCAAAACCATCGGTATCGGCCTTTTTCATACTGTAGCCGATATGCCAAAAATTTTGAAATGATAAAAAAACGGCCGATAAATATGAGTGACCAGTACATCCATGCTTCTCTATCAAAAACAAAAAGGACTTTGTAACTTTTGTATATGATGATGTGGAGTTAATGATGTAATCAGTGATGGATCTTCGCCGTGATTGGTCATGATATCATTTTAAATGTGATTGAGCTTGAACAGTATGTTTGTACATCCCTAATGAAGGTCATGAGACCGAAACATTGCTAGTAAATATTTTTGATACTTTTTGCAAGTATTGATCGATTGAGATTTCCTTTTGTTTTTTTTAGATGTTTGACTTTTTTGGTCTTCTCTCCTATGCACCCATCCATTACCTTCAAGTGTGCGATGGTTATTGTTAATTGATAAATTCAAAACCTAAACCCAAAAATCGATTTAATATTTTGAATTTTCTTTAGTAAGCATCTGAAAATCTAGCACTGTATGAGAAGTGTTCATGACATACTTGGCAAAGTTAGCGAGATTCTGGATGACTTTGGCGATGAGGGTGAGTGTTCTAGAGGTACGGTCGTCTGGGTATTCCTGCATGAGACTGAAGAGGGATGGGGACATGATGGCAGGGCACAGGAAACGCAGGAAGAGTGATGCACTAATTAGACGCTGACTGATGTCCTGCTTTCCTCGAGCTTGACACTGCTGCTTCCATGATGCAAACACCTCCTTCAGTTCCCGTGGAAACACACTGACCAGAGCACAGTAGCACATTAGGATGGCACTAATACAACTGCAAGCATGAGCATATGAACAAACTACAAACAAGGACATTGCAGTTGAATTTGTAGTTACTATTAGAAGCATTGAGAACTACATATTCATACTGACAAAAATCGTACATATTCAAAAGCTCAAATGTTTGGGGTAGGTAAGATTTAAAAAAAAAAAAAAAAACATAATATACTTTTTTCAGGATACTTTGAGGAATAGAAAGTTCAAAAGAACTGCATTTATTTGACAGGAATTTTCTGTAACATTATAAATGTCTTTACAGTCACTTTTGATCAATTTAATGCATCCTTGCTAAATAAAACTTATCAAAAAAAAATATAATATAAATATATAAATAAATATATGAAGAACGCCATCAAGTTATTAAACTGGAAAGGTTTACAATGATCTAATCTTGATTTAATTATTTTCTATGACTCTTCCAGTTGCTTATGATTTCTGAACAAGAAAATTCTTCAACTGGAAAAGTCATAGAAAATAAATAATCTACATAAATAAATAAACACTTCATGTAGATTTCACTCACATGGAGTAATTTATATCAGTTTATATGAAAGACGTCTCTTCTGCTCACCAAGGCTGCAATTCTTTGATCCAAAATACACCAAAAACAGTAATATTATGAAATATTTTTTACAATTTAAAATGACTTTTTTCTCTTTGAATACTTTTTAAAATGTGATTTATGTAATAAAAAATTATTTTTCAGCATTATTACTCCAGTCTTCAGTCACATGATCCTTCAGAAATTTGATGAATATAAAGTTCAAAAGAACAGCATTTATCTGAAATATAAACCGTTTGCATAACATTACACATTTCTTCATTTCTTTAAAAAAAAAGAAATTCTTACTGACCACAAACTTTTGAACGGTAGTGTAATTTTAAATTGTAAAACTTTTTCACAATCTTGCCGTTTTTGCCCTATGTTGGATCAAATAAATGCAGCCTTGGTAAACACAAGACACTTCTTTCAAAAACAATAAATTCTTGTTGCTCTAAAACTTCTAAAAGATCTTTGTTTTTGTTGTTCGATTTTCTGCTCAGCTACTACTGAAACAATTTTGCTTTATATAAATTATGTCTTGTTTGTGATATTTTGTGAAGTTAGTTACCAGTAAGAGTTGATGATCTTGCAGAAGGCCAGCTCACAGCACATCTTCAGGTTACTTTGGTGCTCTGGAAGCTCACTGCTGGAGCACTTTGATGGATCTACTTCACAATTCTCATCCGACTCGTACAGGGCTTTAATAAACTCTCCTGCAAAGCAGAACACAAAGATACAGTAAAGGGTCTTAGTAATACAAGCTTCAATTAGCACCCTTTTCCAGAAGGAGAGCAGGCAAGTCGCAATAAACCTCCTTTTAATACACCAGGATAATCCTTTGATTTACCTAGTGCATCATGTAGGTACTTTTGTCCCACCAATTTGAGGTATTCTTCAATGGCTTTGGTGGCTAGCGTGTTCTCTCTAAAGATCAGCACGTCATGGTCCGCGCAGCGATCCACCTCTGACATCACCAGATCCGTTAGGAAGTCCTATAAAAGACAGTTTAGTCAACCGAGTGATTTATGGATAATTTAAGTTAAAGGGTTAGTTCTCCCAAAAATGAAATTTGTGTCACTAATTACTCACCCTTGTGCTATTCCATAGCCGTAAGACCGTCGTTCATCTTCGAAACACAAATTTTTGATGAAATCCGAGAGCTTCTGTCCTCCCTATGCGCAGCAATCTCATTACCACTTTCAAGGCATGCAAAGGCAGTAAAGATATTGTTAAAATAGTCCACACGACTGCAGTGGTTTGACCTTAATGTTAATGTTGTAGCCGTTTGTCTATAATAAGTTTGAACTGGAGTTTATTTGTTAAGTCATGTATTTATTATTATTATTATTATTATTATTATTACGTGTATATTTGTATTTTGTGAGTTAATTTAATTAATTATCATGTACCTGTCAGGGGAGGATATGAATGTCACCGCGTAAGGGCGGAGGAGGAAGTGACAAAGAGGAACAAATGTTTGGATTTGGGAATGGTGGTTACTGACAGTTTTTTGACCACGCTTCGTTAATTTTGCTTGGTTTTTCGTTTGTTTGAATTATGAACTTAATTTAGAAATACTTTGGAAACAAAATGTTTTTCTTTAATAAACAAAATTAATTTGAAATGAAAGATGGCGTTTGGAGTGGAGTGCGTACAAAAATAAATAATCGCTGTACCCGGATCCACGGCCGACTAAGAAAGGCCGATACAGTTATAATGTGACGAGAATACTTTTTGTGCGCAAAAACAAACAAAAAAATAACGACTTTATTCAACCATTTCTTCTCTTCCACATCTCCTACGCTGTTGACGTAGTAAACGCAGTTCAGCACTTCCGTGTTTACGTCCGGCTCATTATTGGCCAGCTCCTGTGTCAGCATCACACGCATGCGTCGTGCTGCTCACGTGAACGATGTCCAGCATTTTGAGGTTGAATCACTGCAGTCACACTATTTTAACCATGTCTTTACTACCTTTTTGGGCCTTGAAATTGGTTATGATATTGTTGTGTATAGGGAGGTCAGCAGTTCTAGGCTTTTATCAAAAATATCTTAATTTGTGTTTCGAAGATGAACAAAGGTCTTACAGGTTTGGAATGACATGTGGGTGACTAAGTAATGACAGAAATGTCATTTTTGGGTGAACAAACCCTTCAATGAGAGCTTCATACCTTCGCCCGTCCCGTGCTCTGCAGTATGTGCACGAGCGCGCTGGCCATCTCCTCTTTATTTTTCACGCTGATGACGGGCTCCAACACAGAGCACAACATGGTATAGTTATTGGTCACAAACTCGGCAAACTCTTTGTACTGCTCCATGGGCAGGATAGAGACTGTCTGGAAACGAGATTTGATGCGGATAGAGGGGCCTCCTCCTTTGGCTTTGCTGGTGGTGGGGGTGCTGACCGGATACCATTTCTCCACAAACTGCCTTCCCATCACTCCCTGCACGGGGATGTTCACCAGACCCACGTAGTTGTTTTTATCCTTTTTCTTTTTCTTATCCACATCACGGTAGATGTGTACAGTGATGCTCTTCATAGCTGGAAGGCCGGAGAACTCAAAGTGTTCCCCCCAGAACAGGCAGTCGGAGCGGGTTTTGCTGGTGGTGCGGGCGTACAGCATGTCATCCAGACACAGCTCACAGAAATACTTCTTTTTCGGTGGCAGGTCCTTGGCCTCGATGATCCACAGGCGGAGGACGTTTTCCGCCCGCCGGCAGTTGTCCTGGAGATGGAATGACACTGATTGAACCACAGCAGCTCATTTTAGGTATAAAACAAACATGTGTGGTTTCGTATTGGTAAAAAACGACAAAAACAAAGCATCTGATTAGGTCACCTTATTAGGCTGCACAGTTCTCTTGAGGTTCTCCATCCATTTGTCCCGTTCAGCAGCAGAGGAACAGCTAAAGCACTTACTTCCACCTGAGTACGCCACCTACATGAGGACGGTGAGAAATTCAACAACTCATTCATGAAGTTCATCGTTCATTTAGCCTGTTATAAAGAACTGAACTGCAACCATTGTAACCATGTGGTTGTACCAAGGTCCACTTTGATTGCATCCAGTTAGATGCTTTTGGGATGCACAATATATATGCAACCACAAGGTTATCGGCCGATGTGTTCATTATTAATGTTGTCATTATCGGCCCAACAACAAAATTTGGCTGATGTATTAAAGCCAATAAATAATGGATTATTTTCCTTTGAAATATGTTTCAGTTAAGTGCAAGTAGGTCATATTAGGTTACATAAAATTATAATTAGACCATTACAATTGTGTGCTTTGGACATGGCTTTTTTGTTTTTGTAATCAGCCTCTCAAAAATTATACAAAACGTTTGGATTTAGATTTATCAGCCAATATATCGGTCATTGGATTTCAGATATAAAGAATTATCTGCATAAATATTGGCTAAAGTGACTAACAAAAGATCCACGCAACACTGTTACATATTCGTATATCATGGTATGTTAAACAGAGTTCATAAAATGTAAATGCATAAAATGTTTGGGTTGAGCAAGATATTTTTTTTAAAGAAATTAATACTTTTATTAAACTTGGATGCATGAAAAATGACAGTAAAGGCATTAATAACGTTATAAAAGATTTCAATTGCAATTTTTTTTCAAACTTTATATTCATCAAAGAATCCCAAAAAAATCTATATCATGGTTTCCACAAAAATATTTTACGAAATGTTTCTTGAGCATTCATATCACATTGATTTCTGAAGGATCATGTGACACTGAAGACTGGAGTTATGACGCTGAAATTCAGCTTTGCACATTTTAAATAAAACATTCAAACAGAAAACAGTTATTTTTGTAATAATATTTATATTTTAAACTATTTTTGATTAAATAAATGCAGCCTTAGTGAGCACAACAAACATCTTTGAAAAACATTTAACCCCAAACCTCTGAGCAGTAGTGTACATATAAATGTGTGATCATGGGAATGATGCTAGTTTGTACCTCAAAGCAGAAGTCTTGTCCTAGAATGCTGCTGTGTAAAGGTTTGATGTAGACGTCCTCCTCCATACTCAGATCCAAAGCTTCAACAGCACTGCCCGGACTCAGCAAAGATTCATGGGAACAGGACTCCTTCAATTTGGGCAGGCCTCGTGACCTAAAACAGCACACAGAAATAACAGAAACCTTAACTTAGTTAGTCAAGATGCAGCCAGATCACTTAGTAATAATTACATCCTCTCTTCCGATTCTGACATTTCAGTGTCTTTCCTCATTGGCAACACAGTGTCCTCAGCCACAGGAGACCATGACGAATGGTTTCTGCTCAGAAAGAATCGTTATAATTTCCTATGAACTTAAGTTTGAGGTCATTTTAATAAAAAAAAAGTATTTACAGTGTACGGCCACAGGGAGGCGGTAAAATGTAAGAGATTGAGAGTTTCAGCGACACTCATATCATATTTATACATCACAATAACATCATATTTACACACACACACAAATTAATTCTTTTATACTTCTTTACTGTAGTTAAAGCAATATTTATTATATAATCTCCAACATGCAAGAAACAACTTCCAGAATCTCACTGCTTCCAGAAAGAAAGTTTATACCTACGAAAAACAACTAAAGATCCAATTGAAGGGGTATCCCAAGAGCATATCAGGATATTATCGCATTCCTGAAAAGAAACGACGACTCCAATGAGGTATTACGTAATTTCATTTCATCCTTTGGTGCAGGTGTAGAGCTACTTCACCGTAGCACAGGTGAGGTTAAAGAGGACGGCAGAAAGCTGATGTGATAAACAAGAATGAGGGCTGGCCAATGCAAGGTCCCCGTGAGAATGTTACCATGGGGACCGCCCTATGAGGAGCTGAGGAGCGAGGGATGAGTTGACTACACAAACATTTGAAACAATTCCACACACACACATATACACCTCACACCTGCACTACCTCCACACTTGCAGAGCACCCACACCTTGACATTACTCACATGATTGGGCTTTGAGTTTAATGAGGATTCAGCTATTAGATGAGACCAGAGGAGAAAAACACAATCATATCTATCATCATACGCACACGTGCGTGCGCACACACACACACACACTGAAAGAAGTCTTTTTACACTCATTAAAGCTGCTTTTGTTTGATCAAAAATGCAGTAAAGACATTAATATTGTGAAATATGATTATAATTTAAAATGACTATTTTTGGTCTTAATATTTTTTTATTTATTTCTGTAAACAAAGCAGCCATTCCTCCAGTCTTCAGTGTCACATGATCCTTCAGAAATCATTCTAATATTTTGATTTTCTGTCCAGAACATTTATTTGAAGTAGAAAATGTATGTAACATTATAAATGTCTGTACTGTCACTTTTGATCAGAATATACAATGTACATGCCATATATATATGTATGTGTGTGTGTGTGTGTATGTATATATATATATATATATATATATATATATATATATAT